>CAUYRH010004233.1:0-43848 GCA_963574655.1 Perodicticus potto | reverse complement strand
CAGGCGCCCGCCACAACGCCCGGCCATTTTTTGGTTGCAGCCGTCATTGTTGTTTGGCGGGCCCGGGCTGGATTCGAACCCGCCAGCTCAGGTGTACGTGGCTGGCGCCTTAGCCCGTTGAGCCACAGGCGCCGAGCCCCTGTAACACATTCTTGAAGGTTGCTACGTCTACCCTACCACAAGAGAAACGCACACACAGCGAAAAGCTGCTCTGGATGTCTCTGAACTTTTCTCCACCTTTCCCGAGCTTGAGGTGCATAAACCAAGACCGCGTTCATCAGTCACTTGGATTCATTCATTCTTTCTTTTTTTATTTTTACCATGGCTGTGTTCTCTATTTAAAGTATAATTTGTCCCATTTTTTTTTTTTTTACTTTCTTTACAATCTGTTTTTCCCTTTTTCATGCGTGTTAATTTAATCTAATAGGTAGAACATTAACCTGCTTCCAAAGCCAAAAGTGCACAAAAGGTGTGGTCAGAATGTCCCCAGAGAGTCCCGGCCACGCTGCCCTCCCCCACTCCTAGTAGGGAACTGTTCTGTTGTTTATTCTTCCTTCTCTACTCTTTTAGAAACAGGCAGTCACACACACACTTTCTTCTTTTCCCTCCTTTCTACCCCACAGGCAGCATACTATTTGTGCCGTTTTGCACGTAGCCTTCTTTCACTGACGAACACAATCTCGAAATTCCATAGCAGAGTCAGCAAACTACACGAACACAAAATTCCCAAATAGGGATGTAAAAATGACCCTCAGAGCCGTGACAGGGCGTTCAACTTCACTCATATAAGAGAAACGCAAACTGCAGCCACGCTGGGAAAGCGCTTCTCATCGCTTAGATTGTCAAATATTCCCAAGTTTAACAACACACCCCGCTGGGGAGACGGTGCTGTGGGACTCAGAGGGGCAGAGCAGTGCGGCCCATAGTTTTGTCTTTAGGTTTCTCTACTTTTAAAAGCTCTTTGTGTGTCCGAGACGTTAGCCTTTATCTATGGAGTAAGTTCCAAATATTTTCCCCTAGTTCTTTTGTCTTTTAATTTTGCTTCTTTTTTCCTTTGTGACAGTCGTGTTTTACAGCTGATACCATTAGTGTTTTCTTTCCTTGAAAAGTTTTAAGTCACAGAAAGCCCTTTCTACATTTTCTTCTCGAGGAATTCACTTATATTTGTGTCTAGTGTCTGTACATGATGCTTCCGATGTTTAGGTCTTGGAGTGGATTTGGTGCATGGGGTGACGATCCAACTTCATCTCTTTCGCATGGTTTTCCAGTTGTCCCAGTGCCATTGTATTGCAAAGTCGCGATTTGAGACACCCAGAAGCCTCTGCAGCGGGCTGTCCCTATGGCCTCCTCTCCCGCGCCCCTTCTCTATTTTTATGTCATCAGCACGTTTCTGTCATTAGAGGCCACATGGGTGTTTCAATACCTGGTCGGGCTGCTCCTCTCCCCCCCACAGCACTTGCCTTTCTTCCTTTTCTCCAGCGGTCCCTGCATGTTTATTTTCCCATAGGAACTTCAGGATCAATTCTAGCTCTATTTAAAAGAAAAGCTCCTTGGAGTTTTTATTAGGCTCACATTAAATTTATAGCCTACATCAGGGAGACCTGACATCTTGATGACTTTGGAACGTCCTAACTGTTCTGTTTCAAGTCTTCTTTTGTGTCTTTGGGAGCGTTTTATGATTTTCGTCGTGGAGGTTGTGAAATCCCTCGCTGCAGGCTGGAGAGCGGGTCTGCATTCCGGCCTCTCTCCGTTTGCCCCCCAGATACCCCCGCCCCAGCTGTCCCTGCTCTGTATGGCTGCTTCAAGGGCCACCCCTGTCCCCAGCTGCTCCAGAAAGAGTGTGGTCTGAGAGAGGGCTCCCTGTCTGCCAGGCCCCAGGCAGGCAGCGGCCGAGCTTCTCTGCCACAGGTTGCTGCCTCTGCCTCCTTTTGGGGTCACCAGGCTTCCCCCTGGCCCTTGGGGCCTGGCCCTATCCTGCCTCCCCTCCCCCACTGCCACTCCCAGGGCGCTGCTGTGTCCCTGGCCAGTTTGCAGGATGGCCCTTCCCTCAACTCCTACCCGCTGCTACCGTGTGCCCTCAGCCACTCGCCTGGACTCTGAGGTTGAATGTCTTGCCGTATGTTTAAGTGTCATTTTTACATCCCTATTTGGGAATAGTGTGTTCCTGCAGTTTGCTGAGCATGCTATGGGATTTCTAAATTCTGTCGGTCAGTGAAAGAAGGCTAAGTGCAAACCGGCACGGATAGTACGTTGCCTACTATGCAGAAAGGAAATTAGGGAAAGTGTGCTCACTGCCTGCCTTTAAAACAGTAGACGTGGGAAGAATAAACACATTTTTGCAGCAAGCACCTGGGCTCTTCTTCGGGAGCCCACCTCTCGCTGCTCTCTGCCCTCCCTCTGAGTGGACCCCACTCCCAGGTCCAGAGGAGGGCTGGCGACTAAGGCTGGCCACTTAGAGCACGCTGTCCCTTAGGCCCGGGGATGATGGCTCAGGGAGGGAACATCCCCCAAGGTAGGGTGAGGAGCTTCCCTCCGGCCTTCATCTGGAACTATTGGGCAGGAGGCACATTCTCTTCTTCAGAGAGGGAGACCCCTGGAGGCTGGAACAGGAAGCACAAGTTGGGGAGACCAAGTCCTGGGGACGTGCTTCAGCCCCTGGAGCCCTGGATTAGCCTCCAATCTTTCCCATTCCATGAGCCAGTAAAGGATTTTGCTTAAGCCAGTTTGTTTGGTTTCTGTCACTTGCAACCAGATTATTCATGGTGGCAGAATTTTTCTGTGGGTTCCTCCTCATGTGTGTTTTGTTCTTGTTCACGTCTTTCCCCTATTTTTTCCTTCTCACTGCCTCCTTCACTTTGAAGGGCCTTGTCTTAAAGCTTAGGTATTGAAGTGGCCTCTTAATATAGGGCCAGAAGGAAGGGAAGGGTAAAGAGTGAGCAGGAAGAAAGAAAGAAGGAAGGGAGGGAGGGAGGGAGGGAGGGAAGAAGAGAGGAAGGGCAAGGAAAGGGGAGGGAAAAAGGAAGAGGAAGGGAGGAAGGGAGGAAGGAAGGAAGGAAGGAAAGCAAGAAGGGGGTAAAAGAAGAGAACAAAAGAAATGGAGAAAAGGCAAGAAGAACAGAAAGAGAGAGAAAGGAGAAATGGTGTTGTTCAGCAGGGTGCTATGGTTGCACCTGAAACTCCAGGACTTCTGGAATGCTGGGCTGAGTGGGTCTTTCAAAATCCAGAGCACCTTACCAGTCCAGGCAAAAGCAAGACGCCATCTCCTCCAATTATAGGAAGAGAAAGAGATAAAAAAAAAAAATAAAAAGAAAAATTCAGCAGTATGTCACAGGTGGGGACCCGCCAGTTCTGCCTCTCCAAAGGCCGAAGTTGGACAGTGAGCTCGTGGCCTCTGTGAGCTGGACCACTGCTGTGATCTCCCAGCCAGACCAATGTTGTGACTCCCAGCATTCGTAGAAAAGAAAACAGATAAAAACAGATAAAGAAAATTTAAAAATACCAATTACATAACATAAAAGAAAGGGGACATGGTAGCTTCAAGGCTGGCTGTCCTCAGCCCCTGGCCTCCTTGCTGGCTCCTGTAGTCCACCAGTGTCCCCTCACCAGAGAGGATGGGTTTCCCCCCCCCCGACTTCGCTGGGAGTAGTCTAGTACGGACATATTTCTGGTCCACCATCTACCAGAATCACAACCAGATTCTCTAGACTTACATCCAGCTTTGGGCAGGTTTTCTGCTCAGTGAAGTGAGGATAACATCAGGAGAGAGTTAACCTGGAACCCCTCAGAGGAAGTCACTGCCTCAAAGGGGACCTGTCTGCAGCACAGGCCCCAAGCAGGAAGTGGTGTGAGTATCCTACTGGTCTCAGTTCAAGAGCACGTCTGGTATGGGAGAGACAGACCAGTCACCTCAGCCACTAGTCAGATGCTCAGGAAAGACCCTGCAGGCCCAGAACAAGCTGACCAGATGACCATTCCTCATGATGGCCACACACTCAAGGCCAGCCCCCTCACATTGCTTAGGCAGAGTCCTGGGAGGAAAGTTGTATTAACACCTTATTCTTCAGTTGATAAAACCAACTGTCAGAGAGGTTAATTCCTTGCCCATGATCACAGGACAAATACTTGAATCCACCGTGCAGGATGGGCTGGCCAGAGGGAAGGAAGGGGACCTCTTTGCTTGCAGCCAGCCCAGACTGATGAAGAGCTAAAGGATGGCCTGGCAAAGTCACAGAGGAGAGTTCAGAGACTATAGCGGGGTGCTGCCCAGGCTTGGAAGGCCTCAAAGGCCAGGCAACCAGGGACTAATCCCGATATTGCTGATGTTTGTGAGACTCTGCCAGGAGCAGCTACCTCCTTGGCTGCTGGGGTTCAAGGAGCAAAGAGCTCACAAAGGGGGTCTTGGCCCTTCACTCTGGAATGAGCTAAAGAATGGTTGCTGCAAACTGCTAAGTGGGGGCGCTATTAGTTACTCAGAGATAGCTAACTGACACAGGGTGACTGAAGGGGAAAAGGAAGGAACGTGATGATTGCATTCATTCCGAGAGGGCCTACCTGGCTGTGTGTAGGGGAAACCTGATGGCCAGAGCCCTCACCATGTCACAGCCTGGGTGGTGTACTTCCAAACAACATTCTGTGACCCATTGACTCATGCCTGAGACCCCACTATGGAGTCTGAGCCCTTCCAAGCTCACCTTTGATGCCTGACAGGAGGTCGCCCCACCAGGGGTCCATTTCCTGGGATGGGAACCCAGACCAGGTTTAGATGTATTCAGGGACGTGGCAGCCTTGGTCACAGGAAGGGGAGAGGCAGGAGAGAAACACTCACAAAGGCAAGTGTAGCAGGCAGGTTGGCCACCAAAGTTATCCACACCTAACCCTGCGAAGGTCACTTTACACGGTTAGAGGGACTTTGCTGAGGTCATTATGGTTACTAATCAGCGACGCTGAGAGAGAGACATTGTCCTGGGTTATCTGGTCTCATCACAGAAGGCCTTAATCACAAGGAAGATTCTCATGGTGGAGTCAGGGTGGTGCAGGAGGGGGAGTCAGGGAGATCTGAAGTGTGGGAAGGACTCGACATGCTGCTGTCAGCTGGGAGATGGGGGGGGTGACATGTCCTGGAAGGCAGGTGACCTGGCTGGGAGGGGAGAGCCCTAGCTGGCAGTCAGCATGATAATGAGACTTCAGTCCTTCAACCATGTCTTAAGAGTTCTCTAGAGAAACCAAGCCAGCGGGACGTGCGTGTGTGTGTGTGTGTGTGTGTGTGTCTGGTTAGAAAGAAAGAGGGATGCGTGTGTGGGCAGGGTTTATTTTAAGGCACTGGCTTCCACGATTTCAGGCCTGGCAAGTCCACAGGGCAGGCTGGGAGGAGCCGAGGCTGCAGCTGCAGCCCCAGGGTGGCTGCTGGCAGAGTCCTGTCTTCCTCTCTGCCTCCCCAGGGAGGTCAGTCTTTTCTCTTAAAGCCTTCCACTGATTGGTTGAGGTCCACCCACATGATAGGCATTCATCTGCTTTGCTCAAATCCACTGACTTAAATCTGAATGTTTTCTTAAAAAAATTACCTTCACGGCAGTATCTATAACAGCATTTCATCAAATATCTGGGTACTGTGGCCCAGCCAAAGTGATTCATAATTTCACCACCATGAACTCAAAGAACTGGATTCTGCCACAAACCTGCTCAAGACCAGAAACAGATTCTCCCCCAGACCCCCCAGACAAGATCTGAACTCAGCCAGTACTTAGATTCCGGCCTTGTCAGACCTGGGCTGGGAGAGGCAGAGCCCGCAGGACTCCTGACCTGCCCAGTTGTGGGATGAGAAATGCTGCTTACCACTGAGTTTGAGAGCACTGTTACCGCAGCCATGGAGACACCAGCCAGTGAACCCTTGGTAGCAGCAGGTGGCCCTGCTGAGTGTCAAAACATCACAAGGTAGAATCTGGCCATTGCCGGGGGCTTTTTCCAAGGCTCAAGCTGGGCCAGAGAGTAATGTTCTTCACTAACAGGGCAGCAGGTCCCACGAGGGACTCGTGGCACTGCCAGACCTGTGGGGGCCTCATGTCCAAGGTGCCCTGACTGTTTCTCAAAGTCTCAGGATTTACCCAAGAGCCCTGGTTTGTAGAGCTCCTGGAACCCCCAAACAGAGCACAAACACCCCCACCTCCTCCCCCACTTCATGCAGGGACCCTGCAAAGGGGCTTGTTGCCTCTGCTCAACTTGTCCATCATCTTGATTCCTGGGGTGTGGAGGGATGACATGGTCCTGGGAGGAAGGTGATGGCCCCGGGGACACAGACAATGGCTGAAACTCGAACTTCAAATGCCCGATATCCAAACCAAACTCTCCCCCTGCCCTGTGGTTTGGAGCTGATGATGTCACCATCCTAAGTGTTGGTCCCATGGTGATCATTAAGTACAAAGATCCTGAGCAGTGGGTCATGAAATTGGAGCCAGAGCAGTTAATTACAAGAGTAATTGCCTTCTGTCCCTGTCGCTGATGGTGGAGCAGTGAGAGTGACCACTTATCCTCTTCCATAACCAGTTACGGTGGCTGTTTGTCTCACCTCTGATTCTCACACATCTTGGAAAAATGGGAAGGCCATTTTTCCCTAAGAAGGCTGTTTGGGGCAAGGAGCCTGTGTATGGATGCGGTGACCCCTCCCAGCCTGGCACTGCTGCTCTGTTGGGTTTCTGGGGGTTGTTACCACACTCAGAGGCATAGGACCATGTACTCTGGCAAAGGAGGGCAGGGGAAGCTGCTAGGGGGGTTTGTTTGCAAAAAGCTGTCATACTGTCTGGATAGCCTGTCTCTCCCTACTCTCCTTGGGGGAGAGGGGGCCTGGGGACTAGGCTGAGGGAGGATGGTCTCTGCTAAATCACAGGTGCCTACAGAGCACACCTGCAGCCTGGTCTGTGGTCCTAGCTCATACCCTGGAAAGGAGCTCAGGTACAGGGAAGCATATGTCAAGTCATCAATGACAACCTATCTGAGGGCCACAGAGGGCCACACAGGGCACTTGGGAGCAGTGAGCCGGGTTGCTTACTCCCCTGGCTGTGAGGGAGAACCCATCCAGGTCTGTCTCCAGCTGCGGTGGTTGCTGGCGATCCTTAGCGATCCCGGCTTGCAGGAGCCTCACCCGGGTCTCTGCTTCCCCTCCACATGCCGTTCTTCCTCTGCACATCTGTTTCCAGATTTCCTCTTTTTATGAGGACACCAATCACATCATAATAGGGCCCCCCTATGACAGTTTAAGCCTATAGCTAATTACGACCTTGCACCTTAGAGTCAATAGGTATCAGGACGTCAACATTCAGCTCTCCCACAACCCCGAGGAAGTCAGCTCTGTCCTGATGTGCCCACTCTGCACAGAAGCCCTGAAGGCTGGTCTGGCACAGCCCTCCTTTGGTGGTGTTAAGGCCACGCATCGCCCCTTGGGCCTCCACCTTAGAGGCCTCAACCTCCAGGCCAAGCCACTCATCCAGGCCCTGCCCACCCTGTACGGAGCCCTCTTTGACAAGGGCAGATGCTGCCTCTCAGCTCACCGCATTTGTAGTGCTGCGAGGGTCTCCCAGAGGCCGGCCCCTGGGAGGCCACCCAGAGCAAACCAGGCAGGTGCCTCTCCAGGGGAGGCATCACTGCAGTGGCAGCGGGCATGGCTGGGGGTGAGCAGGGACCACCCTCCATGGTCGGGGCAGCCCTACTCACCTCTACTCGGCACTCTGCTGCTGCGCCTTCCATGTGTAAGGGCCTCCCCTGCCGTGTCCTTTTTAGTCTCCACAGCATGTTCTACACCCACTTGGCCCCAGCTACTGGGCCAGTGGGGAGTAATAGGCCACATGCTGGCTTCACAGCCATCACATGTGACAGGCCCTCTGGAGTCATAGTCAGCCTTGTCCTCACCATCCTGGAGTCCTCCTCACCCAGGGCATCTCCACTCTCCAGCCCATCCTCCAAGTGGCCTCTAGGACTCCCTAAAATGTGACTCTCGTCACATCCTTCCTGGCTCATCTAGACCCCCGTGGGCTTTGGTTCAAGGCAGCCAGCCAGGCACTATACCTGCCCCCATCAGGAGACCGCACAGAAACCCAGGTGAGAACAACCCATCCACACCAGCCAAGGCTTAGAAGGACACAGGCAAGGAATGGATGATGTCAACAAATTTCTGGTTCAGGGAATGGAATGGGAAGGGGAATTATCCAGTCAGAGAACAGAGGAGAAACCTGTAGGCTGGTGTCTCTAGGAGAGGACTCAGAGACCGCAGGCGGTATGAGAGGTAAGGCTGGAAGGGGACAGCTGCCCGCCTCCACCCCCAACTACCTAACTTAGAGGGCAGGAAGGCAGCTTGTTTCTCCAGGTAGTAAAATGGATTATTTGCCAAACAACTATTGGTGGACACCAGAGAGCCCCAAATAAAGCCGCCTTCACTCCAGCCAGAGAACAGGCTCTTGTCATTCCCTTAAAGCCAAGCTTCCAGGAGATGCCTCTTCCTGACCCAGGGGAAACAGAGCCACTCAAATGACAGCACAGGACACTCAAACCTGCTGTGTAGGCCCCCACTCTTAAGCAGGAAGGGATCTCCAGGCCCCTGGGCACCAAAGTGAACCAGTAGCCTAAAACACAGCACTGACTCCGGGAGAAGCAGGGATATTGAAGCAACTTTCCACACACTAAACCTAGAAACAAAAACTTTTGTTAATGTGCCTAGAGGATTCGTGAAAACTGTATAATCATAAGATGAGGATAATAGAAACCATCAGAGAACAAGAAATAACCCTGAAAATGAAATTGCCAAAATAAAAATTTCAACACAGAATATAGACAATAGAGTTGAGAACACTTCAGAATTTAAATTTAAAAAAAGAAATTATAAAAGAAAAGGACCAAACCATAGAGCCTACTAGCACTGATAGTAGGCTCCCAGAAAGGAAATCAGAAAATAGAGGGGAGCGATGATCAAGGAAGGAACAGAAGAGAGTCATACAGAGCAGATGTCATGAATTTTCCAATTCTGGTACCTTTCCAAGATGGTGGAAGAAAAGAGCCGAGACCCATGTGCATCATGCTAAATTTCAGACCCCCAAGGATGGCTGTCAAGTTTCCAGGAAAAAAAAAAAAAGAAAAGGTAAGCTACAAAAAGAATGAAGGTCAGAAGGACTTTGCAGATCTTAGTAGTGACTTGAATTTCCGAAGAATGTGCTTCTGTGCTTTCACAGTTCTGGGACAAATAATGTTCAATCTAGAATTCTATACTCAGAATACTATCAAGTAGTAGGACAGAAAAAACAAATTTCAGAAATGCAAAATTGAAATGTTTGCTGTTCATGTACCTATTGCTAGAAAGTTACTTAAAGATGTATTCCAGCAGAAGCAGGAAGCAAAACCAAGCAAAAGATGTAGATACAGCCAAGTATCAGTAGATACAACTCCCTGTGGAGGGAGGACAGGGCCCAGCATGGCCCGAACAGGCCTGAGGCCCACCAGTCCACACTGGAGCAGGCAACAGGGTCTGCAGCGAGGTCTTCGAGGGGGGAAAGGGAGATGGAATAGGATGAATGTTATAATGGAGAAACAACCATTGTGAAGGAGGAAATTATATAATGAAAAAACACTCCTGAAAATAAATATCATTAAAAGCTCCAAGAAAACAAGCAATTGTACAGGAGAGTTGGAGAACAATTAAAATGTGATACATTCATGAGCAATTAATGGAGATGAGTAAGGGAACTATTTGTTCTGGGGTTACTGGAATCTCTTTCGAATTCCCAAGGGTTTCAACAAAGGGGCAATGGAAAGGACCCGACAGGCCCTGTTCTGGACAGTGTTTACATTGTTGTAATAATCTATATGTTCTTTACTGGTTTTAAATTTCAAGCCAGCTCAGGGTCAGGCCTAGGAGGGCTGGGCATAGGTCTCAGGGCTGATGGGACGTCAGTGGAACCTTGACATTACTGAGGGTGACAGCATCAGAAGCTGGGGTGTGTGGGAAGGTTCACAGCTTGTATGGGTTCTGTTCTTTGGTTTCCATGTCTGGCTGCCATAGAATATAAATTTTGTGGAGCTTATCCCAAGGCCATTTGGCCCCCTCTTGCTGGGGTCCTTATACAGAGCCTAGGACGAGGTGGGCTCCTGAGCCCTTGGCCTGTCCTGGTGACCACTCTTACCTATGCCCATCTGCCCATGGGGTGGGCCTTCCCCTCTAGGGGATGGGGGCTGTGGCTGGGGTATCCTCCAGGGAGCCCAGGGCAGTGTCTGGCATACAGAGGTGCTCAAAACCACCCCCCACTACATCACTTTCTACAAGCTGGGTTTGCCCTGCGGAGCACAATAGCAACATGGTTTTCCAAAGTCATGCACTATGCTTCAGTTAAGAGGGTAAGAATTAGTGCCAAGGTGTTAAACCAAGATTTATGAAAATGATTGAGTGAATCTTCAGGCTTCTGAAAGAACACTGTGAAATCTTTTACATAATCCACCCCACATACCTCCTGACACACACACGCATGCACTCATACATGTACACAAACACATGCACACATGTGCACACTCGTGGCAACTGCTGTGCCCTGGCCCCGAGGTGTGACTTGAATGTCACCTCAGGGAACCCTTCTCCAGAGATGTGGGCACACCCTCCTCCCTCCTGGTGGCAGACCTCTGCTGTCCCTGTCGCCGGGCTCCAGCATATCCCACGGCCCATTGACTGCAGCCCCAGGCTCCTGGCTTCATTTCATTATTTGGAGCGATCCCCCCAGAGACAGAAGAAATGGTTGAGCTGCCAAATTTCCTCCAAAAAAAAAAAAAAATTTAAAAAGGAGAGAGATTCTCTCGAAGCTTTTAGGAAAAGCAAACATCTTACTTTAAAACATGAGGTAGTCTCATTTTCCTCAAGGGAAGGGGACACAAAGAAGTCTGTAGAGGGAATGATTTTCTTGCAGGGTCCAGGTCCTCCTGTGAAGAGGTCCTCGGGAGGCTCAGGACACTTGTCAGCGTACTGTCTTCGAGCAGGTTGGGGAGTGGAGGGGAGCAGGCCATGGGCTTACTCTTTTCCCCTAACTTTGAGACAAGCCCCTCTGCCTAGCGTTGGGCAGCAGCATCTCTGAAGCATCAAGCCAGTCCCTATCATACCCATGTTTGTACCTGGAGCTCCAGCCTCTTGGCAGCTGGGCTGGGAATCAGGCTGCTGGGGCCCCAGCTACAGCCTCACCTTCCCCAGGACAGTAGCCACTGATGAGGCTGCTCCCTCTAGCTCCACTTACTCCGAAGTCCATACTGCCAGCCCAAGTTAGAGCACCATCCCTGCCCAAAAGCCCCGTTGAGGGTCTGCCCCCACCCAAGGGCAACTGTCCTCTGAGGTGAGTAGGTGGCCCCCCGGAGGGCCAGTGCCCCTCCACGTGGAATGCACATGTACTGAACACCTACAATTTTCCTTGCATCAGGATGTTCCTTGTGAATTTCACCACTTATAAACCATGGGGGTTATCATCAGGAACCTGCTAAATATTTATTGACCATTTACCATAGGCCAGAGTCTGTTGTTTACATGCCTTAACTCACTTGTTCTTCAAACCAGGCCTTAGAGGTAAATATTATGACTATCCCAATTTCACTGACAAGGAACAGGCCCAGAGAGGTTTAGGAACTTGCCCAAAGGCACACAGCAAGGGAATGTCAGAGCCGACATTGATATAGGACCTCCTGGGTCCCACTGTGTCCCAGGCTATGCTGCCCCTGAAAACTCACTGCTAATAAATGGAGAAATGAGGCTATTCTCCCCCTAAATGGAAAAAATAAGTGGAGACAGGCTACTCTCATCTATCACAGCCATAAGGGATTTTTTCCATTTTATAGATCAGGTTGTTAGTAGGTGAGTTGGGAATCACAAATTCAGCCTGACCTGTGTATTGCCCCTTTGGAGAAGGCACGGCCCCAGTGTCCTTTGACTCAGATCTGTCTCACTCAGATCAGGTGCAGCCTGGCCACTTGGCCAGCAGCCCCTACCATCCCACCAGCCTCCTGGCCTTGGACCCACTCATGGCTAGCGTGGCAAGTCGGCCACTGCAGTCTTGGGCACGGCCCCTCCTCTGTGGCATTTGGGTTGGCCCAGCTCCCAGAAATATGCACCCATCTCTGTTTCCTGTGTTGAGACTTCTCTGTTCTCAAGAAGTTCAGGGACAAAATCCTTTCTCCTTGTGCCCTGGAAACTCAGAGCACTAGAAGAAAGGATTGTACAAGGAGAAACGCGATGCAAAACAGACCACTGGTGGTTGGAAAAAGTGCAGGTGAAATTTCCTTGGAAACAACAACTGCTCTTTTCCTGACCAGAGAGGCCCCTCCTTGCTTGGTACTCCCAGCATCCCAACACAAATAGCACCCCTGTCTCTGACCCAGCCCCTGCCCCAGCCCTAGGCCGCAGACAAGTGTTGTGCCTGAACCCCCCCATCTGAGGCCGGTAGCCACAGGTCTGCAAGAAATGAGGGCATGTCCTCATTACCACTAAATGAAGTTTGAAGAAGCTTGTGGCTTTCCCTTATTTGATAAAACAAGAAATCAATCGTGAGCACTGTTTTCAGAAAATCATGCCAGGTCCTGGGAAGGGGGTCTGGTGGCAGCTGCAGCTTCGTCCCTTCCTTAGGGAGCCTTCGGTACAGCACAGAATCCCAGCCAAGCAGACCCCTGGGAATCAGAATCCCAGATGCCAGAGAATGGAATCTTGCCTCAGACTGTGATCTAGAATCAGAGATTATCACAGGGGCAGGGCACCCTAGAATCACAGGCCGTTCGAGTCAGAATCAGAGATCTCAGAGCTCAAAGCCACAATCACCCATGTGTGTTCTCAGAGAGACAAGCAAGGCTTGATTAACAGCAAGGCGGTGCCCCTGGCGACAGAGCTGTGCAGCCTGAGTGAACATCCTGCTTAGCCTAGAACTTGCTTCTGATCTTGTTTGTTGGCTCCTTGGTTCCCACCTCTGTCTTTGTGAGGGCTGGCAGAGGTCACAGGCCGAGCCTAGGCCCTGCAGACATATGGCAAAGGACATGGGCCTGGGGACCCTGAGAGTAACTCATCTCATTTCTCAACTGTGATTCGCCTCTTTCCTTCAGCAAAGGGCAAGGACACTTGGCTAGATGAACTTACATGTTAATCCTGAAAGGGGTGATGGGGTCATTGGACAAGACTTCATGGGCTACTTACTATAGGTAGCTCAGCGTGGGCGGGAGAGCAGCCCTGGAGATTGCTGGTGCCTGAGCCGGCCACTCCCCTGGTGCTGACTTCCTCTGAGGCTGGCGGGATGGATGAATGCCCCAGGGCTGGGCTCCAGAGCCAAGTCCTGACTCCTTCTCATCCCATCGTGGCCCCAGGAGCTGTAGCTGCAAGTCTCCAACCTCAGGCTGGCCCGGTGTGGCTCTGTCAGAGGTGATCTGTGCACCAAAGTGTGTGACATCCTGCTCTACTCTTGGCTGCTGGGGGAATAGATAATGTCTCCCAGAGATCAGTGCAAACTGGGGGCTGCAGGGCTGTAGGCTGAAGCTGGGACTATGCTGTATGCAGATAGAGAGTAGATCATAATTGACCACCTCCTTAACTTGACCTAGTTTTAATAAACCAAACATACATCACATGTACCATATCAGTACAGTAGACCTAGTTCCTTATATTGACCACCTCTGTATGCTAACTGGTTTGTTACAGTCCCTTGGGCGGTCAGCTTATAGAGATTCTACTCTGTGTGTGTGTGTGTGTGTGTGTGTGACTATGAAAGTTTGAGACAGATTGTGTTATGGTCCATTATTTCACTACCAAGAAACATAGTTGACTTTTCTGACCCATCCACACAAGTTTTACCTTACTCAGCTTATCTGTGCTGCTGGGAGGGCTTCATTGGTTTCTGTCCACGTAGATTTTACATTTCTTGATTTTCGTGTATCTCAAAACTTTTGCAATGACCCATGTATATTCAAATGCATTTAAGGCAATTTTTAGCTTATAGAAAAATTGAGCAGAAAATATAGACAACTCTCAAGAGAGTTTCTATACAGCCTTGCCCTCCAACATCTGCACCAGCATGCTGTTTTTTAAATTCCTTAGCACATCTGCTCAAAAACTGTGAGCTACTTGGGTTTGAGGAGGCACAGTCGAGCCCCTGCCCCAGCTAAACACAGTGAGGGCAGCCAGCGTGCCCTCAGTCCCCATCCTCAGAGATTGAAGGGAAAACAGAGTGGCCCCAGATGCCAACGGCCACCGTGAGAGTCAGGGGACAGAGGGTGGGGCTGGGGTGGAACACATGAGACCTGGGCCACACAAGTCCTCCTCATGTGTTTCCAGACAGGAGGAGTGCCTGGGTTCCTGCTGGTCCTCGGGGACCACAATAACATGAGTCAGGTCTGACATCGAAGCCAGAGGAAGAACCCCAACACCCGAGCAGGAGATGGCAGTTTGACGGGAGGCTGGGAGTGGGTGGAAGAGCGTGCAGCCTTCAGGGAGAGGTGAGGCTTCAAGGTCGCCCAATCTGAGCCCTATCTGGGACTTCCTGGAGGGTCAGACCCAGTTGGGGCTGCACTTGGGACTTCAATAATTGAGTTTTTGCTTTATAAGGAGAAATACAGCAAGAAGCCTGTCAGCTGAAAAATGTTGGAAATGAAAGACTGTGCCCAGGAATCCCATCTGCCTGCCATCTCTCCTGGCATCTAGTCTTGGTGGCCGCTGGCCTGGGATTGATGTGAAACCTCGAGGCGCAAGGATGGAAATTCAGTCTAAACAGTCGTCAGCATCTCTACTCTTGAGATCGCACGGAAATCGGATGATCAATTTTTCAGTGACTTTAATGGAATATTATTTCCTTCTCCTTTGAAATCAATTTCATCAAGGCCAAAGCTTTGGTTAGGTTAAATGGTGATTGAAATACAGGGCACGGGATCAACAAAAAACAAAAGGATTTCTCCAGCATTGAGAATAGGGCATGTGTTAAAGAACAGGGGAGCCATGGATGGTTCTAGGGTCTTGGGAGAGAGCAGGGCCTATGCTTTATTCATCAATCCCTGACCAGGAAGGTAACCAGGAAATTCAAGTGAGTGACTGAGAACACATATGGGGGAGTGATTGAGTGAGTGTGCAGTGGGTGGGCTTTGCTCATATGGGACACTGGAGGGACAGTGCTGTCTGTGCCTGCTCAGAGGCACAAACTAAGGACCCAGTGAGGACAAAGCTTTCCCCACTCAGTCTCTGCAACTGGCTGGGTCACCACAGGGACTCTGGACACTGGCCCCAGGACCTCAGAAGATGGACGGGATGCGATGGTCATACTGTGAGCACTAAGGCATCCGGATGCCCACGCCAAGCTGAGTGGGCAGCTGTTCCCCACCCTACCCTGGAGCAGCTCAGTCTGGTTGGCTGCACCTCTGCAGACAGCCCTGTGTAAGGCAAGGTGTAGCGAGACCCATGGGTGGGGCCCAGGCCAAGTTCTCCGAGAAGGGAAAAACTTCTGCCCAGGTTGGTTTTTCTTTTGAGGGTGTCAGGAAACTCTGCTGTGTTCTCCCGTGTCCCCACCCCATGCCTGGGCTTGGTTTCTGAGACCGGGCCAGAAGCAGGGAGAGTTGAGGGAACTCCTTTGAGGGCAAAGAACCTCTGGCCTACATGTCTGACCATGGAGGGGGCCTGGGAGAGTTACCGCCTAGCCTGAGTTTTGGAGCCCTCCTCTGAGGGGTAAGGGGAGGATGCCACTTTCCAGGACCCCATTGAGGACTAGTGGAAACAGAGGGTGTGAAAATTTCATACCGTGCCTGGGTCAATCCAGGAGGCTATGGGTCAGCTGGCCCTTCTATGTCCCAGGAGGCAACTCTTGCCTTGGGCCAACAAGGAGGTCAGGTAGGTGGCCCCTCCTCCTCCATGGGTGAGGAGCTGCCCTGAGTCAGGAGCATTGGGGGAGTGGGGGGCAGGCCCAGGAGGCAGTCCCAGCCCCTGGGTCTCCCCCAGTGGGCAGGCCTGGTGCCGGGACCCTGCTCTCCCGCAATGAGGAACGCACACATGGACCTCAATCATCCCCACACCATTGACCCGCAGGCAGAACCTTTATCTTTCCTTTTCCTTTTCTAATTATAAATACGATTCCCATTGTAGAAATTTGGGAAAACATAAGAAAAGGCAGAGAAAATTAAAATCACCTGCAGCCTACCACCAAGATCTGACTCACCAAGAGTCAGGGGAGAGAACCCTGGGGAGAGAGTCCAGAGCACCGCCCCGCCTTCACCAGAGCTGTTTCAGTGAATGGATTGAAGGTTGCCATGCTGTTTGAGACACCCAGGGCAGAATTTAAACTGTTCGGTGAGAAGCAGTAACACCAAAGTGGTACTGTCCTGGAAACCAAGCCCCAGCCTCAGGAGGAAGCTAAGGGTGTCCATGGCAGATCCCTGGCATCTTCGGGGTCATCAGGGCAATCCCCCACTGCCCCAACGGGATTGAGTCCGCCTAGCCCAGACCAGCAGAGGTGGGCACCACGCAGGACAACCCACGTCTATGAGCCTTGCTGTCGGCTGAGGCTTGGGGGAGACCTGCACCCACCTTGCGACCCTCCTTCAAGCTGATGGGGATGCCTCCCACCAGCTTTGCTCCATGGGCCCCCGTGGGGGCTCAGAGTGGACCAGGAGGGCAATCCACTGGGGTTCTGTGGCTTTAGGGAACACTATGGTTTTCTCTTTATTCCTTTGAGAAGAGAGATGAGAAGCATGGCGTCCAGGCAGGGATGACGGGGTAGATGTGCTTCGATCCCAACTGCATCATAGAGTGGCAGGGAGTTCGTGCTGGTCAGCACAACCGGACAGAGGCAGGGCCTCACGTCTGCTGAGCTGGAGTCTGTCTTCCGAGGAGGCTCAAGCATTTGAGCCCAAGACATATAAATAATTCAAAGCCTAGAGCCTGGACTAATCCAACCCTCTCTCGTCTTCATTGTGTCCTGGAGTCAAGTTGCTAAGGAGAGGAAGAGGCTTCAGGACGTGGCTGCCATGGGCCACCGTGCTGTCCAGAGGTGGCCCTAAGACCCGAATCCCACCAGCCTTTCCTGACTGCCATACTCGGGTAACAGCTGGGGCTCAGGTTTGACTAGCTCCATTCATCTGGTCCATCCTGCGTGAACAGTTCCACTGTCTCTGCCCTGCCCAGTGGCCAGGGCCCACCCAGAACATCAGCCCTGTCTTCCAGGTTCCGGCAGGGTCCCCAGGCCCGAGCATGTACATCACAGTGAGGGGGATTTTCTGCGGGGGGCTGTTCTATAACTCCCATGGAGGGCACACCTTGGGCCGCTCTGGCAGGGTGGGACATGCTGGAATGTGGTCGTGGAGGTTGGAAGAGGCCAATGTGAGGGCATTCCTGAGCATGTGCAGGGGCAAATACTTTGGGCTCTCGGAGCCTCAGTTTCCTCTTCTGCCAAAGGACTCTAGCCTAGAGTGACATTTCCTTGAGGCTTAGAAAGTGTTCCTTTCCCACTGACCTCTGAGTCTGGCCTACAGTCCTCATCAGAGTGTAGGGAAGGGGGTGGATGTCCTTGTACGCTGCCAACAGCACCATATCAAGACCTGAGATGCTAGCACACACGCTGTGACGGCGACACAGAATAACTTCTACTTGTTTACTGCTTGTGCTCATTGCTCATCTCTTCCTACCATTGGCGCAAATTACATTTGTTTACAAACTGAGTCCTTAAAAATAAACTGTTACCTAGACCCACTGAAGTATCTGCCTACACTAGTGTCCACTGGCGCATTCCAGGGTGGCTTGGGCAGGTTTGATTTGTTCTGGGTGTGTGCTTTTTTGTTTTGTTTTGGTTTTGTCTCGATTTTAGTGCTCTGATAGCAACACAGTGGACACTGGAAGCGTCTCTAGAAGTCTGAAGTTGGCATTCCCAACATTATCCCCGAGTCGGAAGAGGAACTGCTCCAGGCCTGGAAGAGGAACCAAATAACCACAGCAGCAGGTGTCTGGGGCTCAGTCTGTGCTAGTTCGTGCGTTGAGCATTTCACCTGCAATCTCTTAGTTAATCCGGCAAGAACCTGATAGAGAAGCCTCTTTCCCCATTTAGTCACTAAGGAACCGGAGGCTCTGCAAGTGCCTGTCATTAGGAAATCACCCCTCCCTCGTGCCTTCCCTCCACCCTCTCCCTCATCACCCTGTTCTTCATCTCCCTGTTCTGCCTCTGCCACCACAGGAGCCTCACAGGAGGGCTGACTCTGCTCACAGGCAGCCTGGGAGGCCATCTCCTTGGCAACAGGGCCTCCCACCTCCCTGTCAGGGCTAGACTTTGTGCCAGAGGCCCTCCCCTGAGACCCCCTCTGGGGCACAGTGGAGCTCACTGACCGTCTCCCCGAGCTGGGGAGACCACTAAGGCCCCCGCACTTGGGATCTGTGGGTAGAATGTTAAACTCAAGAAGTGTTCTTAAAAAGCATCCATGCAGATAGTTAAACCTCCTAAAATAATTGCAGTCAAGCAATTACTTCTTTTAAAGGCGTTCCGAAGTGTTAAGATCTAGGCTCATCTTTTTCTCCATAAAAGCGGGTCTTTTAGTGCTGAGCCCGGTGAACTCAACGTTTCATGCTGCTTCATTCCATTCAACAGGTGCTCCCGAGACATGCTGTGTCCTCCCCATGTGATGCACCCCCATCCCAACCTCCATAATCTGCTGCACTGGGCTGTGTCAGGGAGCCGGAGCCCAAGAGGGAATGGCCGAGTTGGGGGGCAGAGTCAGCACTTTCAGATTCCCAGCAGAAGAAAGAGCAAATTTGCAAAGCAAGGCATTTTTCAGAAGTGGCCACCTCCCAAAGCCAGGGCTGGCTCCACCGCCTGCTGGCTGCCAGAGCAGCCCTCTGCAGTGAGGGGCGGAGCAGCGGAGGTGCGGGTCCTTGGGACATCAGACCATCAGGCAACACTTTCAGACTCCATCCTTCCTTCTGTGTCTCCAAGTGCAAGTCTGACATCGCTTCCTGTCTCTGTCTCTCCTCCCTCCATCCCTTGTTAATCCCTCATGAGGTACCTACTTGGTGCTGACACTCGGGGGACAGCACAAAGCAGTCCTGACCTCAGGAGCGTCCAGTGTTAAGGTGAGCAGTGGGCACCGACCATACCCTCTGGCAGGATTGTGAAAGGTGGGGCCCAGGATTCAGGGGGGCTGCATTGTCCTGGGACCCAAGGAAACTTCAGAAAGGAGGTAGGTGGGACTTGAGATAACTGTTCAGGGGCATCCCAGGGATGCTGGCTTTGGCCATGGAGCACAAGAAAACACCAGAATGACCACAGGCCTGGGGGCAGCTCAGGCTTCTGCTCATCTGTCCGGGAGCGTCTGGCTCCACCACGAGAAGGGGAGCCTCAGGTGGCCCACTGCCCCTGGGAAGACAGACACGGGGCAGCATGGAGTGAGCCCTCAGCCTGGAGTCCGGCCCACTGTGCTCTTCCTGGAGCAGCCAAGCTCTGCTGGCTCACAGACTCCTGAGTAAGAAAGAAATGCTTTTTGTTGCAAGCCACTGAGCTATAATGACTTGTTACACAGCTGGCTGCGTAGAGCAGAGTGGACTGACTGATTCTGGGCCTTTAACTCCAGCAGGGCTGGCCCTGTGAGGTGCATGCTCTGGACAAAGGGAACGGCACGACCAGGAATGGTGCTGGGCTGGACCCGGGACTCTGAGCCCCTTCTCAGCTCTGCCCACACTGCACAGCTCCTCAGGCAGACTGGGCCCAGCAGGGCGTTCCCGGCAGCTCAATCCAGAAGCTCAGGGACGTGCTTGTCTGGCAGTCCAAGAGGTAGAGTCACCCTAAGTGTCAGCTAATCCAGAGTGGAGGAGCACCTCTGTGAGGGTCCTCTCACCCACCCAGCTCTGCGGAACCTCCTCTCTGGGCCCCTCCTCTCACAGTGTCCTCAGGAGAAGAATGACAGGACCCATCCTGATGCCATCCCCGCCCCTCACCTTTACTCCACACAGGAGGACAGTCCTCTCCCTGCCCTCCCAGGGCTCCTCTCCCTCTGGTGAGCCACACTTCTCCATTGGACGCCTCTGAGCACTTGCTGCCTTGTGACAAAATTCAGTATTGTTGCCTGTATCTATTGAGGGAGAGAGTATGGAAGCTGTAGTGCCCCGAGATAGGTGTGCACCTGGCCCCGGGCACCTGCTGGGACGCAGAGCCCCAGGACACACCTTGAAGAATCAGCTCCCTTCGCTTCAGAGTTGGAACCCAGGACTCTGTATCCTCTGAGCTTCACTGCAGGGCCTGTGTCTGGCTCAGCCCCACCCCCGCCCTGTGCCCAGCAGGTGCACAGAACAGCCTATTCCTTCTTCACCACCAGAGCTCTGTGCCTGGAGGACATGCCAAGCTGTCAGCCTCGGAGATGAAGAAAAATGGACTGTTTCCCCCAGAAGCACTCCATTCTGGCTTTCTTGCTTAGAAATCCAGCTCCGCTGTGTCCTAGGCTCCTGCCTGGCCCCAGGGGAGTGGGGACCACAGACCAGATGGCTGCAGGCTATACTTAATGCCCCCCTCAGGATCTGGGAAGACCCCTGCCCGATTCCCACCCCAGGGCACCAGGATGCATCAGGAGGTGGGACCAGCTGCCCAAAAGGGTGAAAGGCCCCTCCACTCTGGACCAGCCCAGATCCCCTGTTCCCAATCCTGCAGGTCTCAGCTCCCCCAGGGCTGACAGCTGTGCTGGGCTCCCTCCTCAGCTTTCCTTCATCCCATAAGAGCCGTTGGGCCAATGTACCCTCTGCTTAGGCTGCAGACTCTGAGGATCATGGGAGTTCTGTGTACCCTTTGGGGCATGGCTCTCCTTAGGAGATCACTAACGTCAGCTCCCACCAGCCAGCACTTACACAGGCCCCCACCCAATGCCAGGCACAGCACCCCCCAGCTACACAGCCATGGAGGCCCCTTCCTTCTCTGAGCCCATACGAATGGCAGTAAACAGGGTCAAACTTCTTATCCCAGCTATTAAGCACACAGATAGTTAACACTGAAGAAGAAAAACTGGTATTTCAGAATAAAATCCAATTCCTAATAGCGTTTGTTATTCAGCCTTCCTGTAGCTCTCAGCACTGTGAGTGGAAATTTTATGCCTTGGAAGCAAGACCTTTTACTCCCAGGGCTCAAACAGAAAAGGCCTGAATCATCCGCAAACACGTTAACTCCCAATTAGCCAGCGCACCTCAAACCAAACAAAACAAAGAAGTAAACACTAATTGATTTCTTCCACGCATTTAAACATTACATTCAACATCGGGGAGATTTCTATACACATACACACACACACACACACACATACACATCGGGCAGATTTCTATACCTCATTCAAATCTGTGAGGTCGGAACCACTAGTTCCTGCTTTCCAAGGCAACCATTTACCGACTTGTTAAGGCAAACACCAATTTCTCAAATAAATAAACTGTGTTTAACTCAGTTGTAAACTGATTTTTGCATTCACTTAAATCAAACCATGATTATTCCAGTACATGCTGATTTTATCTCTTGCATAGAAAAGAAACACAAATTCTCTCTCACAAATTTACTTTCCTTGCTCCTGCCTTGAAATGCGCTCTCCCCTTTGTCCTTGGGGTCTGTCATATGTCTGCCATGTATGGAGAGCCAGGATGGGTCCTGGAGACATCCTCAAGCTAATGAATCACCTATTGGCATGTGTCAATCCTGTTGAAAAGACCAGAAAAAGAGAAAGTATGTCTGGTCTGGGTAGGCATGGGGTGCAGGGCAGCGCAGGGCCATGTGGCTGGAGCAAGTGTGTCATGGAACCTACCTCTTACATTTAGCAGAGCCAGAGACCATGAAGGTCAAGTGACTTGAAAGAAAAACATTCAAATAAACTTAAAAAGAAAGTGGGAGCAGAAAGAGAGAGAGAGAGAGAAAGAGAGAGAGACTCCCTTTCCCCAAGAAAAAGAGAGACCCCCAAAGAGATGACAGCAGATAATGGATTCACAAAACAAGAAAGAACATAGTCCTATAAAAATAAACATTCAGGCCAGATGTGTGGCTCAGACTTATAATCCTAGGACTTTGGGAGGCTGACATAGGAGGATTGCTTGAGGTCAGGAGTTGAGACCAGCCTGGGCCACGTAGTGAGACCCCTGCCACACACACAAAAATTAATTTTTAAAAATTAGCCAGGCATGGTGGTTCACACCTGCAACCCCAGCTACTGGGGAGGCTGAGGCAGGAGGATTGCTTGAGCCCAAGAATTCAGGGTTACAGTGAGAGGTTACAGTGAGCTATGGTCACCCCATTATATACCAGCCTAGGTGACAGAGCAAGACCCTGTCTCTAAAAAAAAACAAAAAAGAAAGAAAGAAAAACTTCATCTCCCTAAAAATATCTGCATCTTAAGAAATTTTTAAGAAGTTGAGAGGTAAGTGGAGGACACACGGCAGAAGGAGAATCAGAAAACGAGAATATACCCAGTGGGCTGGGCGGTGCCTGTGGCTCAAAGGAGGAGGGTGCTGGTCCCATACACTGGAGGTGGTGGGTTCAAACCAGCTCTGGTCAAAAACTGCAAAAATATAGCCAGTGGGAACAGATGGGGGGACATGGGACTGGAGGGCAGCCTTAGAGTCTCCTAAGAGGAGCTCACAGGAGCCTTTCTGATGGCGAAGACAGTGCATTCGGCGGGGAGTGGGGTGGGGGTTGGAGGGGGCGGAGCTTTCAAAGAAATAACCCTCATGTCCCAGAACAGAGACTGCTAGTAAAAGTCCCAGAGCCTCCAAGCATCCAGCGCGAGGCATGAACACACAGCCCAAGAGGCCGCGCCGTGCGGTTTCACAGCACCAGGAGTGCAGTTTTCAGAGGAAAGGCGGAACAGGTGAGAGGAAGGACCAGGAATCCGAATGGATTCCAGCTTCTGAGCTGGTGCCTTCATTAGCAGGAAGAGAGTGGAGCCCAGGAAGTTCCCCTGCCCCTGGAATTCCTAACCCAGTCCCGGCGTCCACCCAGCACCCCAGATGGACGGAGTCTTCAGTTCACTCAGAGGGTAGACGATGTCCTGAAGGGGGCTCTCCGCCACGTGCAGAAGAAAAACGGTGAGCAGGACCCAGGGCACGGGACTGATTCATGGGGAAGAGAGTGAACATTTCTTCAGCTAAGAGCAGGAGACGGGGACATGTCCAAGAGAGATGTCTCCGGCGAGGACGATGAGTACCATGAAAGGGAGCGCGTTCACTGCTTTGTCTAAAAGTTCAGGGCAAGAATCAGGAATGGGCACGTAGAGAACTGAGGCAGTACAAACTCAGGGGGATAAAGGTAAAGAGGAGCACCCAAAGGGACTGTGACTTGCCATGGGGAGGGAGTAGAAAATCTGACTGAGGCCCCGCAGTGAGTCAAGTAAAGAATCAATTTATTGCTTGGGTCTGATTTAAAAGATTTGATCAATCCATGGATGTTACTATTGAGTAGGAATCAGGTGGTTGTGCTGCACGGGAGAGGAGAAATGGCTCACGGGGATTCTGAGAGAAGGCACTGCTCACCTGCCACAGTGGGACGTCAGGGGACGGTGTCTAAACTCCAAAAAAGCCACTCGCGGCAGAACAAGCATGCCTTTTAGAAATATGGAGAAAAATACCAAACAAACAAAACCAGATTAAAAAGTTGAAAGCAGCCACTTCCAGGGATGGGCTGGAGTTGAGTAGAAGGGGGAAGGATAGATTTTTAGGATAAACCTGGGAGAATGATACGGCTTTTTGAATCATGCTCTAAACATATTGCTTCAATGAAATAAAAACTTAAAAGTATGACAGGGAATCTGCTGAGTTAGAAATTGGTCGTGTGGCTTCTGTCTGGAAATAGAGGCATTAAAGGGCAGGTGCTCCCCCAGGACCCTGGTCTCAGCCCCAGCCCACACTGGAGGTCAATGCCTTAGACCTCAATCCCAGCCTCACACAGCAAGGTGGTGCCCAGTGACGCAGGGGAGGAAGCACCAGGCCATCAGCCCAGGCAGGGCAGAGCCACTATCCAAGCAGAGGGCTAAGTCGGCCAGGGCCTCAGGGCAGAAGTAAAGTCAGACACCTGAGGCCCCCTGACCAGGAGGAAGGGACCCAGGATCATTTGTATAATTGATTCCAGGGCAGAGACACTGCAGTGCCCTCCCTTCCTCTGGAGAACTCTGACTGGACTCCAGATTGGAAAGCAATTGTGTAAACTGCTTTTAAAGTGGAGTTTTCAGAAATGTCTCCTGGTCTCTCCTCCTATGGAGGGAGAAATGCTACTCAGGAGTCTACAGAGGCCCATCCTCAGATGCTGAAAGTGGAAACAGGCACATCCCAAAACCTTGGGGCAGCGTCCACCCACCATGACCTGTCCATCACTGGTGCTTCCTGGCTAACGCCCACGTGAGCAGAGGGATTCCTCCTTGGGGCAGGAACCTGGCAGCCTGAGGTCCCTCTGCCTCCGAGGGGCCCCTGAACTCCCCTGGCTGGGTCAGAAGTAACCATGGAGCATCCTGAGAAGGTCCAGCCTGAGCCCTGGTCCTGCTCATTCCAGGGATGGTGAGCCCAGGTCACAGGAATAGGAACGACATGGCTGGGTCCCCTGGGCTATGGCCAGTGCCCAGTCAGACTCTCTCTCTCCACTTTACTGGCTGCATCCATATGTCATCTACCTGACCAAGGCCAGGAAGGTGCCCAGAGGGCAGCCTGGCAGGACTCTAGCTGGAGTCTGAGGCAGTCTGGGGTAGCTGGACAGGGCTGTCAATGTTGAGGAGAGTCTTTCAGAAACCAGGGCTTGGAGCCCTGGGAACCTTTGCCCTGAGCAGCAGTTGGGCCCTGAGCTCACAGCCCCCTGGAGTTGCCACCGCCAACAAGAACGAGGATTCTGAAGTGACACTCGTACTTACCCACGTCCCCCCAGGGGCGTTGGCCTGGGCCTTGGGTTATAAGAAACCAGGTAGGTTGCTCCTCTCTAGGGGCGCAGGGGCCTCTTCCCCCAGCCTTGGGGACTTTGCAAGTAACACATAGGGAAAGGGCACCGTCCGCACACACATGGCCCTTGGTAGCTTGGGTCTCAGGCATAGCTGAGCTCCCTGGGAGCCGGCTGACCCCACCCAGGCTGCTCAGGAATATCAAAGTGGACACCTGAAGAGCCAGTCAGGCTCAGGGGCCGGCTGCCACCTGTGGCATTTGGAGTCCCTGGTGCTAAGTTTGCTGAGAACATGCATTTTAGCTAAAGTACAGATACCCAGGGCCCCTACACCAGTAGTGCCAACCTAGGGACCTGGGGTGGGCCAGGGGTCTGCATTGTATTATGTCTATATTTAATATTGTTATGATCCAACACTCTCCAGAGAAGCAGAATCAATAGGAGTTAATAGTGATAGATAGAAATATAGATGTGGAGGAAGAGGTAGAAATCGGGAGATTGATTGTTTAGAAGGAATCAGCTCCTGTGATTATCAAGACTGAGGGTTCACGTGATGTGCTGTCTGCAATCTGGAGACCCAGTAAGTCCCAGTCTGACAGCAGGACAAGCCCAGTGTCCCAGCGAGGAGTCAGGTGGAGAAAGCAAATCCCCCCCTCCTCTACCCTTCATCTCTCAGGTCCGTGGTGGTCTGCATGAGGCCTCCCAACACTGGGGAGGACCCTCTGCTTTACTGAGTCCCAGATTCTAATGCTGATCTCACCCAGAAACATCCTCAGGCACACCCAGAAATAAGGTTTAACCAAATGTCTGAGCATCCTGTAGCCCAATCAAGTTGGACCATGGAATTCCACCACCACCCCAACAAACCCCTGGCACTTGGTGATGCTAGTGGTGCCCCTGGGGTAGATCAGGAAGTCCTCTAGGCCATTATTCATGCTGTTCTCTTCCTATAACACCCTTCATCTTCCCCCTTCATGCAGCAGACTTCATCTTCATCTTCAAGATCAAGTTTTAGCATTCCATGGAGAAGCCTTCTATGACCTCTGGGGCTGGACCAGGTACACCTATGTTTCCTGGCTTCAGAGCAGTGGCCCCATGGTGAAGCTACTCCCCTGGACACAGTGGACCCTTGACAAAGATTTTGGCAAAACTAGTACTTATTTCTTGCTCATAAATCCTCTCCAATAGGTTTCAATAACAGCAACAGCCACTGCTACATCCACATTAGGTGTCAAAGCTTGGAGATCAGGGTGAAAGTCCCCCAGCAGGACGCTTCTCTGAACTTGGGGACATACCTCTGGAATGTCCTTCTTTTCCTCTTCCCCCACTCTGAGCGTGACTCTGCAGCCTGGCCCAGTGGAGGCAACCAAGCTTGGCTGAAGTGAGACTGAAGGGCCTGGCCCACTCCTGGATTCCCTGAAGGCCCCACCACCCACTGCCTACTCAGACAGGCCCACCCAGGAACCGTAGCCCGGGTGGTACCTGGACCCTTACCTCCAGGGCCACCTAGGTAGCCCTGGTTAGCAAAGGGGAAGGGAAGATCAACACATGTGATAGCCCAAAGGAGGGCCTGGCCAAGGCCGGGGCCGCTCCCAGGCATGGAGCGTTATTTGGGCTGATCCCCAAACAGGAGAAGACATACAGGACAAAGTACCGTGGCTACAATTTACTCTCTCATAGTCCCGGGTGACAAGTTCAGACTGTAGGTGCCTCTGGGGGAGAGTCCATCTTGCCTCGTCCGACTTCTGGTTACAGCAGCAATGCTGGGTGAGCCTTAGCCTGTGGCCACCTGTCTGGCCTCTGCCTTGTTGTCCCAGGGCCTTCTTTTCTGTGTGGACACTCGTCATTGGGTTAAGAGCTTGTCTTCACTCGGTGCAACCTCACCTCTGCAAAGGCCCTGCTTCCAAATACGGTCAACTTCGGATGCTCTGGGTAGATTTTAATTTGGGGGACACTATTTGCCCCAGGGCACAGTGGGAAGCCATCAGTTGGCTGCCCTTTTCTCACCTGGGTGGCAAGATTTTTCTTGAAAGGTGGCCGATGCTAGCCTCCCGGTCTCAGCTGCTTCTGTGTCACCTGGATTGGCCTCTCAATGCACATCGGAGCAGCCCCTCGGGCTTCTCTTGTGAGAAATACTCAGGAGCAAACGACTGGGGAGGAGGGACAGTCCCATCACTGTACTCACTGTCGGGTCCCCACAGGGTCCCCTTCCCAGGCATGCCCCTGGGACACTTCTTACAGGCATCTCAAAAAGCTGTTCCTCCAAAACCCCCAACACCTGCCTCCTGAGGACACAGCTCACCAACAGTGACCACTGCTTTGGGTTAAATATATCGGTTTCCTTCTGCATAATGCATTCAGACAACCTCTTGAGTGTCTCCAACTTGAGTGTCTCCAACTGCCACTGACTGAGGTTCCAGCCATCATGACTTCTCCAAGTCACCCTTTGTTGGACAGAGGCATGTGAGAGGGGCTGGAGGTACAGGAAGAGATTTGTCTTCCCAGGTGTTGTTATTCTAGAAAAGGAAGATGAGCTCCAAGAGGCAATGTGTTGTATTCATAGCCTGGAAATGAGGCCTATGCTGCGTGGTCCTGCACAGCCCACCCCGGGAGGCACCCTCCTCCACCATTTGTGGGTGCACATGTGCGTGAGTAAGCATTGTGTGTGTACGTGTGTGTGCATCTGTGCAAGGGGTAGTGCAGGAGCTTTCAGTGCTAGGTTGAGGAACTTGGTCTCATCCCAAATCAGCGAGGAGGAGTGCGAAGTTCCCAGAAAGGGACTACGTGACCTGAACTCGAGCTTGGGGAGATCACCTGATCCCACTCATCACTTGCTTAACCAACAGCTCCTGTCCCCATGCCAAGAGCAGGAACACAATGCTGAGAAAAACCAGAACTTTCTCCTGCCTGGTCAGCGCTCCCTCCGCTCCAGGGAGGAGCAGGGAATGGCTGCCTGGATGTTCCTGCTCTGTTGCTGTAGTTGGCAGAGCCTGGTTCCAGAAGAACTGATCAGCTGCAAGGTAAGTTCCAGTGCACCTTGGCCAGGGAGGCTCTGAGAACTAGCCTGTGTGGATACCTACATTTCCTGGACCCCTGGCTACTCTGCAACCTCCCTTTCCTAACAGTGCTCTCCTGCCAACTATGGCCATGTGGCCTGGGGCTGACCCATCTCACGCTGTGAAACCTCCGGATCTTTCCACCAGTTCCAGATTCTGTCTAAGGGTTTGGCCACAGTGTATAGACTGTGTTCCCCAAGCGTGTGCCAAAGGGGACAATGATACAACCCAAAGGTCACTCCCCAAGTACAGATCTTTGAACATAGGGGAAGAGAGATGAAAGGAATTTTCCCTTCCTGCTTCCAAAGGACTGAAAGGCCTTCCTCCTTCCACGTAGCCCTGGGAGCCCACGACCACAATGGCTAGCACAGAAATGTATCATCTTGTATCACCTGCCCTCTTTCCCTGACTCCCTTCCCTTTTCCTACTTCTTGATACCCTGAAGTTGCACCCCGCCCAAATAGCTATTAGCACGTAATACTTGCCTCAGGCTCTGCTTTCTAGAGCCACTTAACTAAGACAAGGGGCAAAGGCAGGGGAGAGAGTTCATGTAGGAGGGATTAGGCTGCCCAAGGACTCTGCCAGGGAACTGCAGGACATCCAGTGGGGAGACAACTGGATAGACAGGGCCTCATGGCTTGGCCATGTTTAGACTCACCACGGCAGGAGGGACAGTGACACAGTGTCACTACTGCTCAGGGTTGCTGAGCAGCAGGACAGGATGGATCTGTCAGCAGAAGCTGGGGAGAGGGAAAAGGGCAGCTTCCTGGCCTCCAACTGCTTCCTGTCCCCACAGCCCCCAGACCCAGGAACCACAGCAGAGAGATGCTCACTGCTTCAGAAAAGGCAGCCCTAGAAGCAGACACTTCACCTCACCCCAGGATTTATTCCCAACAGTCTATTTAAAGCCCAAGTGTAATTCAAGACACATGTGGACCATTTGTTTCTGATTTGCCAGGGACTGTGCGTGGCCAAGACTGCCCTGAGCCTTTTCTTAGTTCTTTCAAGTTTATTTGTTGACTTGTTTTTGCTCAAAGTCAGGAAACTACTTGTCTTCTTTTTTTTTTTTTTTCAAACCAAGGCTAGTGAACTGGAAAATATGGAGTTCAAGTTTGGGTCAAAATAACCAACTATGAATCAAGGTAGGCTTATGGCTCCAAGCAAGTTGTTCCAGCCTCTCATACTCATGTGCATTCAAACACACACACACAGAGGCACACATTCCCCTCACACATCCACACACACTCCTCAGTCACAACCTGCACAGAGGAGGCTGGCTGGTTCTAGAAGGCACAAAAAGGAGAAGAAGTGAATGGAGGCCCCCGCAGAGAATTGTGACCACTCAGAGCTTGGTCTGTGCTCCACACCATCAGGGAAGCAGGTCCTGCCATTAGCTGAGCTCAGTCTGGGCCCTCTCTGTGCAGCTAGGGAAACTGAGGCAAGGCTGGAGAGTGAGGCCCACAACAGTGTAGTTAACTGTTGATCAATTACTTGTGAGTATAATGCTGAATTTTCTGTCAACTTGACTGGGCCATCAGGTGCCCAGACATTGGGTCAACCAGTATTTGGGTCTGTCTATGAGGGTGTCTCTGGATCACATAAAATGGAATTGGCCAGGCAGAGTGCATGGTGAGCCTCACGCCATCCACTGAAGCCCTAGTGAACCAAAAGGACTTAGTGGCTCCTCCTGCCTGCCTATCTAGCTGGGAGGTGGCTTTTGTCTGCTTGTTCAAGCTTTTTGACTCACATGGGGGCACTGGGCCTTCCTAGGCCTCCCATCTGCTGGCTCTCAGGCTAGAACCATATCACTAGCCCTCTAGTCCTCTGGCCCTGGTCTTGGGAGTCGTCAGCCTCCACCGTACACGAGCTGGCTCCTTGTGAGCCATCCTTTTGTCTAGGTACAAACACAGCCTTCTGGTCCTGCTTCTCTGGAGAACCCTGACTAATTCAGTGAGTGAGGGAGTCTGGGGCTTGAGCCCAGCTCACGGTCCTTCTTCCCACAGGGATCAGCACAGCCCTGCTTTTCGTGGGACGTGCACATGTGCCAGCCACAGCTCTAAGCACTTTGTTTCAGTAACCCATGCAATCCCCCAGATAACTCACCTGTAGTTTATAGGTGTGGCACAGAAAATAGAAGCGATGTGAATGGTCAGCATGTTGCATCGCTGAAGTTTGAACTTGGGCCATGAGCTATCTTCAAGGCCTGCCCCAAGCCATGTGACCCCTGAGAAAAAGCCACCCAGCTTTGGGGCCTTCCCTGTTCTAACTGCCTCAGCAGGTGTACTGGCCCAGCACCAGGTGTCCTGGGAGTCACCCCGCCCCCACCCCAAACACCCAGCACCGGGGCCGCCCTGTGGGGCAGTATCCAACCCCAGAGAGCGACACACAGGGAGCAGGAAACATCATGAGCACTGGGGCTCAGGGACAGCAGAGTGCAGTGCAGCTAAGAAAGTCATGGAGGTCTGCCTGGTGGAGGGGCCCTGGGTGTGTGTGGGGCGGGGGGCAGAACCATAGGGGTGGAGTGCTATGCTGGCAGCCCCTGACTCCTCACAGTGAGGAGAAGCTGGTGGGGGAGACAGTGGGGGTTCACGGGTCATGACCTCTGAGAGATCCCTCAGAGAAACCTGCAGAGCAGGTTGGAAGTGCTGCCCCAGTCCTGAGGTGGAATTCCTTCTTCCTCCAGGAAGCCCCAGGGTTTCCTCTGAAGGCCTTTGCCAGGTTGATGAGGTCTCTCAGCATTACCTGGGGTAACCCCCCTTACTTAAGCTGACAGTGGTGATAACCACATCTAAACAGTACAGCAACATCAAGGTGAAAGTTCGATTGGATACCAGGGGACTGCAGCGCCCCCCAAGCTGACACATAAAACTGACTGGCATGTTTGGACACGGAGACCACAGGCTCAGAATCAGGATCCTCAAATTGTGAGACCAGCTCCAGGACGTTACTGCTCTAGGCTTGGCCTCAGCCTCCTTATTAGTAAAGGGTATTCTGTCCTTCAATAAATCACATTCTCCCTGTGCTGAAGAGAGTAGAGGGGAAAAGATTTAGTTTCCATCCTGAGCTGGGAACTTCTGGGTTTTGATGTCTGTGTAGGAGTTTTCTGAGCACCTTAGGTCAAGGCATATACTCCAAGTGTCTGGGCTATATGGAGAAGCACAAGGTGTTGGGTAGTATGCTGTGAGGCCTGAGGAAAGAGTACTGCTCCCAGATCAGCTTTGCCCTCCTGTCGGACAGAGGGAGCAGGCTGTCTCAGGACGGTGGGCTGGCTTCTGTTACTTTTCCTGGCATATGCTTTGCTTCGGGAGTAGAGAGAAAGAAGATTATTCTTCACAAATATGATCAAGTAATTTCCAGCACAGAGGCTGCCAAAGATAAAATCCAAAGACTATAGCATGACTTCCAGAGATGTAGCAACAAGGGCACCATTTGAAGCTCACTGGGACGGGGGGGAGCATGCCTGTGAGTCAGGCGTGGCTGAGGCCCGCCCTCAACAGCCCCACACACAGTGACCCCAGGATGACCACAGTGAGGTGTACAAGTTTGGGAATGTTGCCTAAAACAGCAGCCTTGTTACTCACTGTTGTCATGCAAAGTGTGTTTGGAGCAACCATGTGATACTCATTGTATACACCCCTGGCCATACTTCCTCCACTGGGGAAACCAAGGGCCAGTGATAGTGACATCCCTTCCAAAGGTTATAATAGGGAATGGTGTGGAGGCATCAACATCAGGAACTGGCCAGCAATAGGAGCAGGGGGTGTACCAGGAATCCATCCACCCATCCAAATATCCATCCATCCACCCACCTTCCCATCCAGCCATCCATCCATCCCACATGTAGATCCAGAGCTCATGCTGTAGCCCTGCCCAGATGCTGAGACAACAGAATGATACAAGCTGTGCTGACGGGTTTCTGCCCCACTGAAGCTGATCCTGGGTGGCAGGATCAGGCAGCAATCTGAAAATTCTACCCACCACCCAGAACAGAAGGCAAGGGTGGTCGTACCGGGACCAGGGTGTCTGTGCCAGGCATCTTTGCCTCTGGCCAGACTCCCTGCTCTTGTCCTGTTCTCTCTAGAATGAAGGATGCCCAGACCCCTCCAGGCTCAAGTCTGTGCCCGACTAGGGGGTGGGCCTGGCTCCTCACAAGAAAGCAGCACCACGCAGGCCAACTGGACTCTGCAACCACCGCACCGCTGTGTCTGTGGGAGGCACGGTGGCAGTCTCTTTGGCCAGGTGCTTAGCGACATTCATTTTCTTAATCTTCCCCAAATGTCAGAGCGCTCTGAAGTAGGCTCCTGGAAGGAAAAAACTGAGGGAGTGATGACTGAGACCCTGAGGACCCCAATAAAACCCACATGGGACGCAGAAGCACACCATGCAGACCGGGGATCTGGAAGTTTCCTGGCCACCCTGGGGGCTGCAGCTGAGAAGCTGGCACCGGGGACCCTGAAAGTAACATGGGGCAGGAGTAGGGATGGGTGAGGCCGGCCAGCATGTGACTCTGGACGTGGCCCCTCCAAGCATGTCCCCGCCTATAAATCCAGGGTGCGGTGGTTGTCATCACCATCAGGGCAAACCAGCCAGGGGGCCTCCATTGCTCCAGGGTCTCGGGTCTGTGTTTGACGTCTGACCTCAAGGGAAGACCAAAACTTCCCTGTGCCTCTTCGTACACTCTGAGTGAGACCGCCCCTTCATAGACAACCCCCTCTCTGTGCCTCAGCTTGGCAGGAGACACGGGCCTCTCCCTCTCCCCATCATGGTGTGTTGAACTAGCAAATTCCACAAGAGGTGTGGCTGGTGCCCCAGAAACCACAGCGGCCCCAAAGGCTGGGGGAGTTCAAGTTCCCCAGGACAGGGCCAGGCCAGCAGGGTAGGGTGAGACAGGTAGGCTTGTCATAGAAGGGTCAGGTGGGTGACAGAAGTGCCAGGAGACCACAGAAGGTTCCAGAGTCTGGACTGGCTGCCTCTGCAACCTATGCTCTCAAGGCTGTCTGTTCCCTGGGTGTCCACTCCAGATGGGGGCTCCTAAATGCAGGGGGCTCTAAACCCATGGGAGCCCTGAGTCCCAGGCACAGGTTGGGCCATATTTACAGGATAGTGAATATAGGGTTGCTCAGATCTCCTCCAGAGATGGCCTGTGCAAAGCCATTAGCCACCAGCTGCCAGCGTGGTGCCTGTAGAATCGACTTCAACTTCTGAGCCAAGACCATGAGTCTCCCCACCAACTGTGGGCAATGCCCAAGCACGGTACGGGTACAAGGACTCACCATACCAAGCCCACACCAGGTTGACACCAGCAGAGGTGTGGGCGAGGAGGAAGAGAGGAAGAGGCCTGGAGGGGTTGGGCATTGGGGCTGCAGGCACCAGGTATACCCAGAGGCCTGCTGAACCATCACCCAGTCCCACCTATAGACACCCTCACCTCCACCTCCTTCTCACCTGACACCTCATCCTTCTTATGTGCCAGACCTACTGCTGCAAAGGGCTTCCTGGTGCTGAGGTTTGCTCTGTAAATAAGAAAATAAATTGTGGAGATACTGTCTTACTTACCCCATGAAACAGGTCCCCAGTGGACCACTTACTCTCTTTGCCTGTTCTTATTCCCTGCTGATTTTTTAAGACTCGTCCATAGGATTATCCTAATTATGTTAGCCAAAATTTGACTTTCATACCAAAACTATAAGAGTCCAGGCTGGTTCCAATTTTCCAGTGCTCTGGGTGAGCTGGACATGCGCATTCCACCCAGGGAGGGGAGAGGGAGAAGGGGGACAGGAGGGGATGGAAGGGGAGGGAGTCCCTCCTTCAGGCCTCATGGACCTACACACACCATGTGGGGTGTGTGCCATTATTGTTCTCATTATAGAGTTGAGCAAAGGAGGATCAGAGAGCCTCAGAGAGGTTAAGCCACACACTCAAGGTCACATAGTTTGGATGCCACAGATTGGAAATTTAAGTCCTAGTCCTGACTCCAAGCCACACCCTGGCCTGCCTCCATGGTTGTTCTTTATCTAGCATTTGGCAGGAAGGGATGCAAACAGCCCTGAGGCATCCTGGAAATTGGCACAATGTTCTATAACTAGATTAGGAAATAATCATTATGAAAACTGTGGGTGAGAGACACGGTTGAATAAAATTCAGGTCAAGTTGACTATGGATGGCTTTCTGTCTCTTCACCCCGGATAAGCACTGGCATCTTTGAAGCCAGACTGTGAGTCACCAAGTCTTTGGAAGTTGGTTCCAACTGCTCCTGGGTGTCCAGAGTGTACAGTCCTGACAGTGACCTGCGGAAAGCCTGCCCCCTACCCCCCACCTGCCAGGAGGCTGCACCAGCCCTGTCCCTGGTCCTAGGTAGGAGCATGTGGGGCTATGACTCTCACCAGCTCCATGATAGCCAGAAGTGCCTTACCAGGGAGCTATGGCTCAATGGGGTCCCTTCACCTCCTATTCTCCCAAGGTGCATCCATACTGGGGAGGCTTCACCATACCAGAGGTCCCTCTTAGCACAAGACAACATTGCCAGGTGAAGCATTGTTCCTAGACAGCAGTGTGGGGACCTCCTTTACCAGCCATGTAATGGACATGGCTCTGACTATGTTCTTCTGACTATATCATCACCCCTAGCCCAGGGCCAGGGCCAGGTGGGGACTCAGTATTTCCTCAATGGATAAATATTTCAGAATGAAACCCTAAGCCATGAGCGGAAACACCTTATATATATGGAAACAGCCTCCTCCGGCCTCCCTCCATGACACATTCCATTTCCATTCTAGAATTCAATGACCACCATAATCCCCAGCTTATTCCAACAGCAAAATCCTTGGAATCCATGGCCCACTGGGAACCCCAATTCGCAGGTGCATTTGGGGCCATGGCTGTGGGAAAAGGGAATAACTAGGACCGTCAAGGCACATGGCAGAATGAGTGGTTCTGATGGATGCTGATCTTTAATTTCGCTCTTGAACATGGGATCATTTGAGCATGGGCAGCCTAGAAACATGTTGGAGCACCTGGGACTAAGCAGGTCTGAGATGGAGCAGTGTCTAGTCAATAGATTCTGCATGGACGGATGGGTGGGTGGATGGGTCGGTGGACAGGGTAGATGAGTGGGCAGATAGGAGGACAGACAAGTGGATGAATAAGCAGATAGATGGGTATGTAGTTCTGTGAATAATTGTGGAAGGCTGGAAGAGTAAATTGTGGTTGAATTATTGGATAGTGGGATGGATGGATGGATGGATGGATGGGTAGATGGAAGGATACATGAGTGGGTGGTTGAATGGATGGGTGGATAAATGAGTAGACTGTCTCATGGATAGTAGTAGATAAATGGCAGAAGGTTAATAACTTATACAAGCTTTTCTTATTCTTCAATAAATGGGCAAAAGCCTGAGAGAAGAGGTTATAGCATCAAAAATGATGATGGGGAGAACTGAACAGGCTAGGAGCCGTGACCAAATGAGAAGGGAGTAGGAGACATGGCAACCTGAGCAACCACCTGGGACATGGACCCTAAAAGGGACCAAGAGGCCTGAAGCCCAGAGAGCCGCCACCAGCCCTGGCAGAGTTCCTCGAAACAGGGCAGCCCCTCCATCAGTGTCGGGCCATGGCTCCCCCACCTCTGTGCCTGTGGTGCTGGGAACACAGGAAGCCCTGGAAGCTCCATGCTGAGCTCGGAGCAGCATCACAGCATCCTCAGCTGAGCCTGTCCGAAGGGGACTGGGTGTGAGGCTGTGGGGAGCCCTGGTGGGCTGGGTCCTCAAGAACGAAGGGGGCTGGGATGCACTCAGGAGGGGCTGGCATGGTGGCCCTTCCTAAGTGGAGCCTGTGGACCCTTTACTGTCGGGACCCACCAGGCCCCCCGACAGTAAAGAAGAGAAAACCAAGTCCCAGGAAGGTGCAGATGTGCTTCTGAGGCCTGTCCCCTCCACTACAGATGCTGGACAGCCCCAGCCCCAGGCCCCCCTCCCTGCACTTCTCCGGCAAAAATCTGGAGAGGAAATGGGCTTCAGCCCTGGGCCAGGTCATCCGCAACTCGGCTCCACCCATTACCAGCCCTGTCCCCGGGGCCAGGGTCTATTTCCGGAAAGAGATGGGGGGACCATAGGCCTCCCCAGGGCCTGTGCCTCATGGGAACCCTCTGAGAAATTCTGTCACACAGCACAGAGCGGATGGAGTGAACCCACAGCCTCCCGGAGCCCCTGTGCAGTACACGGGTCTGCTGGAGAGACCCCGGCCTCAGTGCACTCTGACGACGAAACAGCACCTAACAAAACAGGTGGAAGTGCCTCCTGGAGGCCTCATTTCTAGCTCCTGATCTCTACTCTTGCTGGCCGCTGCTGACACTTCACACACGTGGGAAGTGCCACTCTGTAGGCCCCACGTCAGACCCCTCTGGGGACCTTGTCTCAGTCCCACAGGCTGCGCCCCCAGCCTCAGCTCCCACCACCCAGAGGGCCCGGAGGGGGCTGCTGCTGCATGTCCCTCCCCTGCGTGCCTCTGCCCTAAACCCTGCAGCCTTCTCGGAAACCCCATGTGAACACTCCAGGTGCTGGGGTCTTGGGGCCCTCAGATGCCACCCCCCCCCACACACAGGGTGCTGCATGTGAAGACGGTGGGCAGCTTTGGGATATTGTCGAGGAATATCCAGGGACAGGCAGCTGAGCCCCCAGCTGTGGTCAGCACTGGGATGGAGGGGTGTCCTCAGCTCACCCACGGGAGGGGTGGGGCAGGCAGGGGCCACAGAGCCCAGGGACACATAGGGACAGCCAATCTAAGGGGGAACACAGGAGGAGCCGGAAAAGAGACAGAGAAGAAGGGGAGTGTAGAAGGCGGTGGCACCAGGGGAACTCTCATAGTCCCATGTCAATGAGGCCACCCACAGCCCTCAAGGACCGCAAAGGCCATCACACCTGCATCAGGCAGAGATGGTTGCACTCACAGCCGGATTCTGAGGAGCAGGAGCTCTCGAGGACATCAAAGACCCCTGGAGGCTGCCTCCCATTTGTGCTGAGACCCAGGCATTGCTACGGCTCCTGAACCAGCACCCACTTCCACATGGCTACGGGGACCATTCCTGTGGATACGCTGGGTCCTTGAATCATGGTCCACCCAGCCAGGGACACCCAGAGCCTCCTGAGTCAGGCAGGGACTCCAGATGAAGTTAGAGGCCAGGGCAGAGCAGGGCTGATCTCGTCCCAGCGTAGCCTGGGGTAGCAGGACCTGGAGGCACTCTGGGGTGCTATGTCCGGAGCTAAACAGACTCTCAGACACCCTCTGAGGGTGAGGCAAGACCCTTCTCTGAAGGAGGGACACCTCTCTGCCCGGCACTGGCACTTCGTGTCTGGTGTCACCATCTCCCCAAAAGCCCTTTCCTTAGGACAGCTCCACAGGGACCCATTGTCTCCCCGTAGGTGTCCTTTGTCCCCAGCCCAGGCCTTTTCCTGACACCAGCTGGTTCCATTTAAGCCTCTTGTAGGGTAAGCAGATTCTTTGGGAAAGAAAAAAAAAGAGGAAGAAAAGAAAAGAAATCATTTTCCAGAGTATTATCTCTACTTCCAATCAACCAAGGCCGCCAGGCCTGGCTGTGGCCCAGGTCTTGTCAGACAGCAGATCATAGTGACTCAACCCCCGGGGCAGGCCAGGGAGGTTCAGGTGTCCAGCACGGGGAGCAGCTCCTGCCCAGGGCTCTCCCTGACAGGACTGGGTGGCATCTCCAGGAGCAGGTGGCAGGGATGAATAAGTTCAAGTCCACTCCTGTGCCCACGCCCCATCTCACACACAGGGACAGTGGCATTTACGTGTCAGGGAGCAGTAAGTGGTCACTGTATGCAGAGTGAGGCTGGGGATCTGCAAGTGTCCCCAAACCAGCGGAGTGTCCACTAGCAAAGCTGCTTTCCTCTGATCAGCCCCTGCAGACCTCCACCCTGTTCTGGAGAGGCCCGGCTCCCACCTCCTATGGGGCTGGACAGTCTGATGCACCAGAATCTCAGCATTTGTGAGTCCTTGGCCATGCCAGGCAGGGCCCGCCCATGCTGGGGAACAGAGGGCATCAGTGAGGAAGCACTGGCCCTAAAGCAGGTCCCTGATGTCCTGCAGGGAGGTGGTGACCACTAATGGGCTCTCACGGGGCCCCTGTTGCACTCTTCACTGACCCTCAGAGACACAGTGAGTGTGCCCATTGCACACATGAGGCACCCGAGGCTTGTAAGGGCAGCTTGTCCCAAGCAGGAGTCACACCCTGGGAGGTTTGTTTCTCTGCTTTACCTCTGGCAGGCAGGCAGGCAGGATAGGGCGAGGCTGCCCTGAGAGTCACCTTCCCGGGGCTCTCGCCCTTCCACGTGCTGCCCCTAGCACTGGCTCACATTGGTCCCCTCTGGGTTCATCCAGTACACCCAGTGACACCTCCATGCCCAGGAGCCAAAGTCCTTCCTCTGGTGCTCCTCCACTCTCCCACTGTCCCCTGATATGGGAAAGCGGTGGCCAGTGGCCAGCGGCCAGCATGGTCATGTCCTCTTTATTGTGTTGCCACTTCCCTCACTGACCCAGCCCAGCAGGCAGGCTCGGCCTTCAGCCCAGGGCCCCTCTACCATCAGGAACCTCGCGCCTGCTCCTTCCTCTGCACCAGCAGCCCTGCAGGCACCTCCTTCCACATCATACGTGGCCCTGGCCTCTGGGAGATCCAGAAGCCTCACCTTGTTGCGTCCATAGGACACGGGAAAATACAGGGTGGTAATGGACCCACAGGGCCCCCACCGTCCTGGGGCTGTTCACCACCATCAGCCTGTCCCCAGACATCTAGCACCTGGGGACCAACAGGCAGGGAAGACCTGTCTGTCTTTAGAAACATGTCAAACTGCGAAGCCCCACAGAGAGGCGGCTTCTGTGTTTCCTGATGGAGGATTTGCTCTCCCCCAAACTGAGGTGGATTAGAATCAGGAACCCCTTGGATTTACTCTTGTGGAATCCCGCCAAGCACTCAGCTGGTGGAGGGACAGCCCATGGTTGTTAGCGGGCAACGCCATTCCCAGGGGTGGTTTAGCTGTCTCCATCAGCATCCTTATTGAAAGGTACAAGCGATGACTCCCAGAGAGGAGATGTTCAAGCCAGGTTTATTGAATGGGGAAGGTGACCCACCAGGGCAGTAGGAAAGTAGCGTCTGCACCTGGGGGCAGTTAGAGACCCCTTTTATATGGGGCTGTAGTGGGTGGGCAAATTCCATAGCTGGCCCATGAAAGTTAGTGATCTTGGGCGGGAACTTCTCCTGGGATGGGGCTAACCAGGTCCTTTGTCTTAGGAGTGGAGGAGGGGGGGAAAGGGTCATGTGTGGAAAAGCACAGAACTGCCAGTGGTTGTGACAGCCTGACATGGCAGCCAAGGGCAGAGGGGCCTGGGGCTACCTGCAGTGCTCCAGGATGAAACATCCATGACCACCAGCTCCCCCCAGCTCTTCTCTCTCTGAGCTCCCACAGCGCTGACCACTGGCAGTTTGGGTTTTTTTATGGAGAAGAAATTCACACACTATTAACACAGTATTAACAATTTTAAAGTGTGCCATTCGGTAATATCCAGGGCATTACAATGCTGTGTAACCAACACCTCTATCTAGTTCCAAAGCATTTTCACCTTGCTGAAAGGAAACTCCATACCCATGAAGCAGCCACTTCCCAGGCCCCGCCCCCAGCCCCCAGCCCCCGCAACTACCAATCAGCCTTCTGTCTTGGTGCATTTGCCCATTCTGGACGTTTCATATAAGTGGAATCTACAACATCTGGTCTTTTGTGACTGGCTTATTTCACCGAGTGCCATGTCTTCAGGGCACATCAAGTTTGCAGCGTATGTCTGGATTTCACTGCTGTTTCTGGCTGAATCCTGCCCCCTGCACAGAGAGACCGTATTTTGTTCATCTGTCCATCCACCAATGGACATGTGGTTATTGTGCTAATGCTGCAGAGAGTTTGGCACGAACAGCTGCTTGAGTCCTGTCTTCCATTCTTTGGAGTATCCGCCTAGAAGTAGGATGGCTGGGCAGAAGAGGGCTTCAAAGATGAAAGTACCGACAGCGTGATGGGGGGATGAGAAGGGTCCAAAAGAGAGGGAAGAGCTGAAGGTGCAGCAGAGGCAAGCTGAATGGGGTAGGGGGTGGGCTCAGAGCTGGGGCTCTGGGCTGAGCTGGGGCTCGGGCTGTGTAGGGCAGATGGCAGAGGCAGGGCTGTGGTGGTGGACATCCGCCCCAGCCTTCCCCATCCCACTGTGCCTAGGGCATTCCTTGCAGAAGGGAGTGGGTCGGGGTTCTCTCTGACCCCTGAGCAACTGTCTCAGGCTCCTACCCCAAGCAACCTTTCCTCCAGGGCTCCCTTTCTGCCTCCTCCTCTCCCCTTCCCCTCCAGCTGGGGCTGTCCCCTGTCTGCTCAGCCCCAGAGGATTAAGCACACCCCCCACCCTGTTACCATGGCTGTGTAAATGCTCCCCTTTCAAATCCTTTCTCACACTTAGAATCCTGCCAGCTCTGGTGTCCAGAGGAGGGGGGAGTGATTTGGAGAGAAACAAAGATGCATGGGGGTTTCCTACAAGTGGCAGTGAAAATGGACCAGAAAATGAGGTGGGACACCAGCCTGTGTCGGGACCTCTGAAGTCCGGGCTGGGAAGGAGCTGCTGTCAGGCAGGGGAGGGGCGGACTTAGCCACGTGTGGGTTCAGCTGGCCCAGCAAAGTGCCAGGAGTCAGGGTGAGTTTGGGGACATTACACAGAGGATGAAGTTGCAATGAACAGGTGCCAGGTGGGCCTGGAAGACGGACACTGGAGTGTGTGCGAGAGAGCTGGGGGACTTGAAATGTGGATTGGTAGCAGTGGGGAATTCAGAGTGGAGGACATGTCACTGGAAGAGGGATGGTCAGAGGTCTCTGGGAGGACTGTCCTGTGGGCATCACTGTCCCCAGCATTCATGGTAGGGAGCCTAGAACTAACTGTCTTGGAGAAATGAGGAACAGTTCAAGACTTGGTTGGGTGTTTGCAGCACAGAGAGACAGTGTGTCCTTGGAAGAGAGAGGGGGCTAGCCAGAGGAGAGGCAGAGAGATGTCCCCTCTAAGCAGGCAAAGTGACCTCACTGCCCTGCAGGGGCTCTGTACCCAGAGCAGAGATAGGAACTCAGGGTGGCTTGACCAGTTTAGTGTGACAACAGCCTCCACCTGCCACCCTAGGAGACTCTGCCCCCACCTTCTCAGAATGGCATTTAAGAGTCTAGTCAGGAAAAGGGGAAATAATTAATATTTTTCCCAAAGCATCCTTCCTTGTTTAAGAGCTAAGTAACACATAGACAACTTAGCCACTACACAGGAACATAAATTCTCTGGTTCCAATCCACTGGTGTCTGTTCCTTTAATCAGGTCTGTTAGGAGACATTTCTAAGAGCTTAAGTGTGGGGCTGTGCTGGGTTTTTGATTTGCCAGAAATATCAATCTAGGATGATCACATATAGTCACCACCCACACGAGGGGGGCCTCAGCAAAGAAGGGCCCCCCATTTTGCAGTCTGTGGGTCGAAGGCGAATCCAGCCATGGGCACTGACTGAGCTGATGTTTCTAGCAAGTTCTTTTATTTCTCTGAGCCCCTTTTGTAAAATGTAGATTCCAGTAACAATCTTTCTCTGGGAGGTTATGGGAATTAAGTGACTTTTAACATGCCGAGATGATAGAAATAGTGATGTTTACCGATAATCTGTTAGGTGACAAGCACTGCACCTAAGCCTCTCCATTATTCATTTAGCTTTATCCTTGCAGAAACCTCACGGCTGGATTTTATGATGATTCCCACCTTACAGATGGGAAAATCAAAGCAGAGAGCACAGTCCATCACTGTCTAGGCAGCCTGGCTATTTGGGACCCTCTGTGGTCCAAGGGTCATGCATTGACTGTTTGGGGCTCGTTAGGGGAAACTCAACGTAGAACAGGGAGCTGTCTGGGTGGGCTTCCCCAGGGAAGGTTGAGGGGAGGCCCAGGACTTTCCGGTAAGGGAGGTGGGAGCAAGCACTGCATCACAGGAAGCAGGGTCCCAGGAAGAGGTGGACGTTTGGGGCATTTGGTCCCTGCTAGCTGTCTTATAAAGCCCAAATGCCCTTAGGAACGTGTGCAAAGGGTGACAAACTCTCCCGTTTGCCTGGGATGTGGAACTTCTGTGCTAAAACCACTACAGTCCTGGGCAAACTATGACCACGGGTCACCCTATGAATTTCCTGCAAAGTGCAGAGGGTGAGGAGGAGCCTGAAAGGCTGTGAGAAGCGGCTTTCCACTCTGCTGGCCCCCACAGCTCCTGCGAGACGCCTTCATCTGGGAGGCTGTCTCCTTACAGAGGTTTATTTTCACCCACCGATGGGATAATTACAGGGAAGAGGGAAAAAGTGAAGTTGAAAGAATCACAGATTAGAGAAAAATGCAGCCCACTTCCTCTGAGTCCCCTGGTGCATTTAAAGAAACCTGAAATCATAGGTGCCTTTGTACTTTGTAACTGCTCTGGCAGGTGGCTCCTTTTCTCAGCTGGGCCCAGGGAGGCAGGAGAGGCCCAGGGGCTTCCAAAGGAAGAGCCCCATGTCAGCTGCCAGCCTTTCCTGCAGCTGGCGTGGTGGCCTTTCTCTCCAGGCCTAAGCGGGCAGTTACATTTACATGAGAAACTGCCTGGTGCTATGAGAACCCTGCCAGGTCCCCAGTGGCCTCCACATGGGGGGGAGGCTCCGCCTGAGCCCCTTCTTGCCCCCAAGATCTGACCCCTCAGTAGCTGCAGAAGGCCCCCCCATGCCAATGTGCAGAGTGCTCAACTCCCTTCTTCTGGCTGATAAGGCTGGGTGAGACCTCTGGTGGCCTGAGGGGTCTGGAGCTCTGGCCAGAATATTCTGGAAGGCAGCTGCACCCACCTTACTACCACCTCTATTGCTATTACTTTGCCACCTGTGCTGCTCTCAGAGGACCAGGAGCAAGCTGAGAGGGCCTTGAGGTGGAAGCGGCTCCAGGTCAACCACCTCCCTCTACAGCCACCTCCCTCCTGCCTGGTCACCTCATCCCTTCTCTATCTCTTTTTTAATTAATAGACTTTACTGTTCCAGATTTATAGAAAAATTATGCATAGAGCACGGTACAACCCTCCCACGCACCCACCCCCTGCTCACCCTATTAGTGACATTTCACTGTGGTATGGAACACCTGTGCGACTGACAAGCCCACATGGGCATATTTATTATTGCTGAAGCCCACATGGGGCAGGTGGGCCATCTCTGTGTTCTATATGGCTATGAAAAATGTCCTGTGTCTAACATTCACTCTGTAGAATCACGTGCTCCTCCCCTCCACGCCTCCCTCTTTTGGGGTTCTCCTTGCCAAGGACAGGCAGAGGGGGACTCGAGCCAGGGCTCAGAGGGACTCAGAGGGAAGGAGGAGGCCTGTGATTCATGGGAGAGGTGCCTTGGGAGTCACATATGTGAGTGGTGGAGGCACAGCCTTCCCATATCCCTCAGTCATGAGCGCACCACCATAGAGAACCTTGAGAAAGCACCATGAGAACACCATGAGAGAGCACTATGAGAATACCATGAGAACACCATGAGAGAACACCACGAGAGAGCACCATGGGAGCACATTGAGAGAGCACGACGAGAGCACCATGAGAGAGCACCATGAGAACACCATGAGAGAGCACCATGAGAACACCATGAGAACACCATGAGAGAACACCATGAGAGCACCATGAGAGAGCACCATGAGAACACCATGAGAGAGCACCATGAGAACACCATGAGAGCACCATGAGAGAACACCACGAGAGCACCATGAGAGAGCACCATGAGAACACCATGAGAGAGCACCATGGGAGCACCATGAGAGAGCACCATGAGAGAGCACCATGAGAGCACCACGAGAGAGCA
>CAUYRH010004232.1:0-38435 GCA_963574655.1 Perodicticus potto | reverse complement strand
TTTCTATCTCCAAAATGGCAGCTTTGGTAACTTTCAAGCTGGCTTAATTCTTTGTGGGGAATAGCAATAAGCTCAGGCAAGGAACACTTTGGCTTATAGGTCTGAGGCATTCAGACTTTTAAACAGTCTCTCACAGTCCACATTTATGGTGCCAATGACATTTTTTAAAAAAAGGTAAAATATTATGGACATAGAAGCAAATCATTAGTTGTCTGTTTTTCCATTATATCACCATTTCCCCAATCAGGCCCCAAATTTTAACCAAAATGATCTACTCATCTCCCTTCTTTCCCACCTCAAATAATACACCAGTAATAGCCAAAAACTACACACATGCTACGCTGTAAAAATGAAGAATTGACACTATTGGGAAACAGGCTGTGGGTTGTGGAGATGCTCTTTGAAGTTCTACAGTTTTTGCTTTTCCAAACACCCAATTCTGCAAGTTTTGTCCTTCCTAGAAGGCCTTTTGCTTTTCTCAGCAAAGTGCAGAATGGGTTACCTCGAAACACTTATTCCCTTTCCCCTCCACTGGGATGGGTGTGCAAGCTATGCAGCTTGAACGGCTTTAAAGCACTTTGGGCTGCTGTAGGGCACAGAAACTATACTGGCTCTTCAAAGGACAGCTTCTCAAGCCACCTCTATGGTATCAAGACAAGTAAAATTCCTTCCCTCCCCACTTGAAACACACAGTCAGATGTGACAGGGGCTGGTACTTCAGGAAAGTTAATTCTTGTCATCTTTTTTGTCATCATCCTCTGAGGGGTAGGAATGCCACGTCAGCCTTTCCTAATAGAAGGATATGACCTGTGGGCACTTGACATTGGCTTCCTTGTAGGGACCAGGTCAGCCTCATCCGAGTTCTTCCATTTCATCAGGAACATGAGCTCTCCACTGGAGTCTGTGGCGCCAGTAACCCACTCTGGCTCCAAACCCCAGGCAAAGCCTCGTGGCTTTTCTGACTCTTCTTCCTTCTTCTTTGGTTTGCTTTCCTCCCTTATCTTCAGAATCAGAATCAGCTTTGCGCTTGCCTCCCTCTGATTTATCTGTCTCATGTGCTGTTTTCTGCGAAACTCAGCAATGAGGCTGGGGTAATCCCGGTTCTCTCCTGGCTCCCAGGTGTCCTCATCTGAGAAACCCTTCCACTTTAGGAGGTCCTCCACTTTGCCCTTTGCCACTCGACGGTCAAGAACTTTTTCCACCACATATTCCTCTTCCTCCTCTTCCAGCACCTCCTCCACTTTCTTCTTGTTTTGTTTCTTCCCCATAGTGCCCGCCCGCTTTCTGGTGTACTGGGTGATGCTGCTCAGAGCAGTGCCAAAAAATTGGAGAGGAATTGGTGCCGCGCTACTAGCGGATCGCGTCAGGCCAGCGGGAGAGTGGTGCTCAGGAAAAAAGGCCCAGTGGCCGTACAGGAGCCCATCTCAGTTAAGAGGCGTCAACCACTCACACTTTCATATGAAGAATAGATCACAACTATGGCTCAAGATGAAGGAGGGAGGAGGGGGGATGGGAAGGGAGAGGGGAGGTCAGATCGAGGGAGGGTGAATGGTGGGATCACACCTATGGTGCATAATGCAACAGTACATGTTGGCTCTATTAGTATAGATTAGAAATGTCTTACCACAATAATTAAGTAAACAAGATGAAGTATACATTAACCAGTGTGATGTAAGCATTCCTAATTCTATATGAAATCAGCACATTGTACTCCATAAATGCATTAACGTATACATGATCTATGTGTTCATGATTTAATAAAAAAAAATACTAGGATCACATACACACACAAAAATAAAATAAAATGGCTTAGACCTCATAAATTTTGAAAGGAGTAGATGAGATGATATATGTAAAGTGCTTAGGACAATACACGGGACATAGCAAATAACTGATAAAAGATAGTTGCTGTCATTATCATTACTGTCATCATTTTAATGTAATGGAATGCGGACAAGGGCACCTATAAATCTTGCACTCTGGGAGGCCAAGGTGGGTGAATTGCTTGAGCTCAGGAGTTCAAGACCAGCCTGAGCAAGAGAGCTTTCCCCCACTAAAAATAGAAAAACAATTGTGATGGGCGACTGTAGTCCCATGTACTCAGGAGGCTGAGGCGAGGGGATCACTTGAGGCCAAGAGTTGGAGGTTGCTGTGACCTATGACGCCACGGCACTCTACCGAGGACAACAAAGTGACACTCTACTTTAAAAAACAACAACAACAAAAAAAGGAAAGTTGATAGACTTTAAGATGAGAGAGGCAGAAGCAAAAGACACTAGGAAGAAGAGATGGAATGAGAAATGAGAGATAAATCTGGGCGGCTTGGTGGTTCTTAGAGATTACACCAAAGATAAACAGGGAGACTGAACCCAGACAGAACGCAGGAGACGGCAGTTCTGCAGGGGGCGCACACGGCCTGGAACAGCACCTGCAAAGAGCCCGAGCAGTGCCAGGGGTCTCTGCTGTGTTGACAGCAGGGACCTCTGGGAGGCATACACCAGGGCTCACCTGTGACCTTCTACAAATGAGGGTCAGTGAGTTCTCCCAACCTTCGCCCTGGCCCTGAGAAGTGGGCAGTTCACATCTTCCCACTCTTCTGCGTTCGTATGTCTGTCTCCTTCAGCTGGCAGATTTTCAAGACCATGCCCATCTCCTAACCATTGCTCTCTATATTGCCTCCAGAACAGTGTCAGACACACAGTAGGTCAGCAATAAAGGATGAATGGATGAATTCTCTTAGAAACTTCTTTTTTATAAGGAAATGCAGGGCTTTTTAGAAGGGAGTGTCTCTTAGCCCCACGTCCTGAGTCATTTGCATGGATAGTGACCTCTTTAGGACATTACTAATAACTAAAGTTAAAAATACTTATCCGAGCCTTCCATAGCCTTTAAATTATGTTCAGTATATACTCCCTAAAAAGATAGAAAGGGAGCAGTGACATGTAATATCATACCAGGATGATGGAATTTTGATAGCTTTTGCCATTTGTACCCTTGGCTCTAATCTGCCCAAGAAAACTGTGCTATTTATTTACTTATCCACAGTCATTTAGGGGGAATCTGCTTAGTTCTCAACATTCTTCGAAGGACCAGAGATTCCAAAATGGGTAAGAAAGCTGGGCCTTGATGTCTGTTTCCTCACTGCCCATTAGAATCTAGAGCTACTTAGCAGTGCTTTTAGATTTGAAAAAATAAAGGTTTTGTTTGTTTCTGAAATGTAAACCTTTGATTAGTTTTCCATAACAATCATTTGAGGATGATGTCTGTAGAAGGCCAAAAATATAAATTATAAATATCATTTTCAGGTAGCACAAATCAATGCCCCTTTAACCTACTGAGATTTTTTTTTCCTTTTTTTAAGGCACCTCAGTTCTCCTACTGCTGTTAAAGAATGCACAAGACTTTTGGGAACCTCATCGATTTTGTAGTACTCAGCCAAACACACATTCCGTACCATCATCTACTAAAAAAAACTAAGAGTAAGAAGCTAAGAGAACAGACCCAAGAGGACAAAGCAAAGTCAGCTGAGAGATGGCTCCTCCCTTCTAATGGACTAGCACTGTCCTACCCCTGCCCCTGACCAGTCTGCTCATGGCTCTGGCCTGAAGTGTCTTCCCACTGCACGTGCCACCATCATTTCTGGAATGTTTAATGGGGTTTGAGACAAGAAAACCATGACAGTGAAAGATGCTTCTTCCTACCCTTGGTGCTCTTCTTTAGCCACTGAGCAGCTATTAAGAACACATAAGGTTACAGGTTATGAGCTATGATGACCTTGCAAATGTCACCAAAAACTGTAACCTACTCTAATTATTTCACATCAGCCCAATGTTCCCTGTTGGAAGTAGCATAATGACTGAACATGGTGTTCTTTCCTACTTGTCCAGCAAAATGTACTTAGAGAAAGAGAACAGGGTGACAAGCTTGGTAGAACTGGACAACATGGGCAGGAGCGACATGCTTAGGGCCTATCACAAGGACACAGCAGCTCAGCATTAAGACATAGCGACAGCACTTCGCGTCATAAATGTTCTCCAAGGGATCACATTCAGTTCTGGTCTGAGGCAAGTTTGACGTTTTCATCAGAATAGAGTGCTAAATGTATGGCTTGAAGATTTATACTCTCATCAGAAAAAGGTACACAAAAAATAGGTGAAATTGAGGATTTGACCACATTCTGTCCTACGGTGGCCTTTTGTTCCAGCTGTCTCTGGGAGCCCTCCAACGGGTGGCCCAGCTGTGGCAGTTATATTCCTGAATATGACTACGGTACACATGGCAAACTGCTTATCACTCCTATGTCTGGGAGGACTGTGATCCCACCAGCACTTCATTATATCAGTGCCATTACTACCCCAGGAACAGGCCTGCAAAAATGAAAAGGTCATAATGGCTCACGCCTGTAATCCTAGCATTCTGGGAGGCCCAGGTGGGTGGACTGTCTGAGCTCAGGAGTTCAAGACCAGCCTGAGCAAGAGCAAGACTTCATCCCTACTAAAAATACAAAACTAGCCAGGTGTTGTGGCAGGTGCCTGTAGCTTCAGCTACTCAGGAGGCTGAGTCAAAAGAATTGCTCAAACCCAAGAGTTTGAGGTTGCTGTGAGCTATGACTCCATAGCACTCTACCCAGAGCAACAGAGTAAGACTCTGTTTCAAAAAAAAAAAGGCATACATTTTTTTAATTTCAAGATTCCTCTGAAAATCTGAAAGAAATTTTAGGATCCAAATTAAAACCTGTATTTGCAGAACATTTTCTTGAATAAGCTCCTAAACATCTTACTTACGCATCAGCTTTCCCTATGCTATGTTTTTTGGGTTTCTGTCTTATGCATTTTTGAGAGAAGAAAAAAGTCACATAGTTATGTCCATGGACAGCAAGATGATCCCACTGGTAGTTTTTAAAGCATTCGAAAATGATTAAAATTTTTGGCAAAAAATTTTTTTCTCATAAATGCATAATTTTCCCATTAATCTTCTAAAAGAAAGACAAACCAAGGTTCGTAATGTACTGATGTCATTGAGCCCTTCCTTTGGCACCAAATCCTCCATGACTCCCCAGTATATCTGGAGTAAAGCCTGAGATATATACCTGGATTTTCAAGCTAGACCTGACCATGGTCAAGCTTTGAGAAAACTGAAGGCAGAGTTTAAGCCACCTGGCCGTGCTGACCTGCTGTTTTCTCTTCCTTCCGCTCCAAAGTAGCGAGCATCCTCTTCATCACATCAGGTGGGTCTCAAAGACTAATATTCTGCTCACAGTCCCACCTGTCCACTGCTGCTGAAGCTTGTATTTTTCCAGGAAAAAGCCTTTACAACATTCCAGGCCTTCCCTCGATTTTCTCTCTTTCCTAAACTCTTGACTTAGAGAGTTAATTATTTGGTATTCCATAGACGTCTCTTTCTAAATAGATACTCAGTGCTTTGAGGGAAGAAACCATTTCCTGTGTTTGTCTCCCCTGCTAATGCTGAGTGCCTTACTAGACAGAAGGGAAGAACTCAACAAATCCTCTCCAAAATGGCAAGCAGTGAGTTTTCTTCATCTTCCCATCTCTGTACCTGCTACCCCTGCCTAAAAGGCCCCTCTTCCTTACCTTTACCTGGGTCTAGGTAAGCTGTTCCTTCCAAAAGTTTCTAGTGCACCTGATAATTACCCCTTCACAGCCCTCATCTAGTGCAGGGTATTCTTTTTTTTGAGACAGAGCCTCAAGCTATCGCCCCGGGTAGAGTGTGATGGCATCACAGCTCATAGCAACCTCCCAACTCCTGGGCTCAAGCGATTCTCCTGCCTCCACCTCCCAACTAGCTGGGACTACAGGGGTCCGCCACAACGCCTGGCTATCTTTTTTTTGGTTGCAGCCGTAATTGTTGTTTGGTAGGCCCAAGCTGGATTTGAACCTGCCAGCTCGGGTGTATGTGGTTGGCGCCTTAGCCGCTTGAGCCACAGGTGCCATGCCTAGTGCAAGGTATTCTTAATCAGCAATTTCCTGTTGATTGTTTCCACAAGTCTAGTGTGCAATTCCTCGAGAGGCCTACACTATATGGTCTTACTCCCTGTTGCATCCCCAAGTTCCCAATAGGGCTCAGCTCAGAGCATGTGCTCAATAAATAAATAATAAATGGACACCTCCAGAAGAAAGTTTAAACTGCTTCTCATGGAACTCAAGACTTCCCATCGAATCCATCTCCAATTCCATCTAGCTTTCTACAGGCACCTTGCTCCGGCCAGGTTAGAGCAGCTATTAACCCAAGAGTTCTCACAGTCTAACCCTGAGTGCCTCTGCTCAGTCTTCCCCTTAAATAGAAAGCCCTCCCTACTAATCTCTGCCTGTTATTCATCCTTCAAGGTCCAGAAAAAGTCTTATCACCTCTGAGAAATCTTTCTGCAGGCCGCTCAGATTTTCCCCTTCTCTGAAGTCATCAGAGTGTCTACATGGCCCATTCATCACCTGCCATGTTGCCACGCATCTCAGTCTAACTTGGCCCACAGGGAGCATCCCTCCCTCTGAAGTTACCATTTACCTCTCATTTAGGAAATAATTACCTTTGCAGCCTTGGGACATCTGTACTGTTCTACAGTGTTAACTTTTGTGCATTTTTGTCTTGGTGTCTCAATTTACTTATACATTTTTCAAAGCAAGTCATATTTTCAATGTCTCTGATTCTATACCATTCTTTGCACAAAGTAGGAGGTTAATAAACATTTGTCACCTGATGTGTTGGCTAAAAAGCAAAAGTGTACAAAAGGAGAGAACTATAGAAATTATTTAAACATTAAAAAAAAAAAACTTTTACCGAAAGTGCAGCTGAAAATTTCTGACTATTAGAGGCTGCATAAAAAGGTCAAATGTTGATAGTATAATTACACCGTAATTTGGTAAAATTAGTCTCTAAAAAAAGGTTATTTTTAAATAGAAACTATTGTCCATATGATAAAAAAAATTATAAGAAAATTTAGTAGAAAAGGAATAAAAGGGAAAGAAAGAAAAGTAAAGTATATACCCAAGACGGACACCCTCAACCCTACCCTTGGATCAAGAGGGCGGCCTTCAGCATCGTCAACTACATCAGCTGACTTTTATTACAAGATTTAGTTCATGACTAAGTTATGCTATGGCTCTTCAAAGCCTTGCCTAACAGCTCCCTAAATGTGAACACACTAATTCTCCAAGTGTTGCTTGGGGAAGTGGGGGAGTCAGTATCTTTTACCTGGTCTTCATGAGCACTTCCTTAACAATTGTTTTTTCATGCACTATGTCTGTTTAGTTCCATTTGTTTTCTACCTCACTGTATTCCCCCCAAAATGTGTACAGCAGCTGCTTTTAACCATAAATAACAATTTTGGAACACAAATGCTGTGTTTAAGGTTCAGTAATTCAGGGTTCAGTAACCTAGCAACAGAATGTCAAAAGATCTCCTAATCTGTGCCCTCGAAAGCCAAATATCTACATCCCTCCAAGACCCGGGCCTGGAGACCTGCTGTTCAAGCCAGCTTTGGTTAATTACAAATCAACACTGGCCAAGGACAAAAATATCACAGAACACAGGAGCCTTTTTGCTAGGCTTCAGAAACCTGAGGATGGAGGGATATAAATAGGAGGTATACATATTACTTGGGAGCAGAGGCCACGAAGTTGCCAATTAGGTTTTTGCCTGGAGAAAACACAAATCAGCCAACATCTCTAACCCTCTAACAACAAGTAACGGGCATACGCTTTATATACATAAGCTAAATACAGGTTTTAATGGAAAATAAAAATGTACCCATCGCTCGGTAGATTCTGCCAGATGAAGATGACAGAAAGAATATTTCGTTTTAATAAATTAATGAGAGTTGAATCCTCATCTGGAAGACGTATTATAAGAAATAACGACTCAAGTCCTTCTCCCTGGTGGGGAGTTTGGTTTGGTTTATCATCTGTCTCACGTTAGTGGACTCTGGCTTCTAATGTGCATTTGCAGTTAAGGGTCCTTCATTTCTTAAAAGAATATATATATTTTCATTCTCTACCCAATAGTGAAGGTCATGATACAGGAAAACAGCATACCAGTGTCTTTTTTCTTAATCAACCATTCCAGCAGAGGCAAAAATAAATGAAATATGGGAGGCTTTTTATTTGTATGCCAAAAAGAAGTGAAGTTCTCTACAGGGTGACGTGATCATTTATTCTCCCCAATGAAGCAAACAAATCAAATAGGAATAAAACAGGAGTCTACACTTCATCATTCATGGTGTAATGAGCTCTTGCTAGATTAACCATTCTCTTCCCCTGTTATACTAACTCCAAAAAAAACATATACACAATGACATCAGCAGAAGAGCCAAATCATCAATCTCTAAGGCAGGCAATGCAGCCATCATCCCTGGTCCCTTTGTAAATATTCGCTGACTCCTGGCTGGTGGCTCTGGTTCTGGAGTGCAGGAAACAGGTTCACTGATAGAACAAGTCTTTGGGAGGCAGCAACCACTAGGAGCAGACTTGCAAGTAGCAGTGCCCTGGGTAACAGAAACCCAAACCTGCCGAGACTCCCCCCATCAGGGGGCTGCCTGTGCAATGTGCTCAAGGTCAAAAATCTTGGGCTCATTGAATTTTGTGGTTCTTCCCTCTACTCCAATGCAATCACCCATTTTTAGAAGCTGAATACCAACAACGTTCTGTCAAGAAGACCAAAGACAGAGTTTGTACAGCATTGGGGACCCCTATCCTCTGGCATTAGAATAACTAGGCGACCACACTGCACACAAGAAACAGGCCAGTTCAAAGCCTGGTTGGCTGAGGCTCCGAGGTTCTCAGCAAGAGGCATGGCCAATAGGAGGAATGGGGTGGATGTTTCTGGGCCAGGGGAGTGAGGTGAGATGCTGATACTGACAAAGCTGCCACCAGCAGAGATGCTTGGAGTTTACGAGGATGGCAGATGTGCAGGACGCAGCATTTTCTCCACAGCTGGAGAAAAGGGAGGACGCCTGTTCTCAATGGCAAACAGTGATGGAGAATTACCAAAATCAGAGCGTCCACTGGTATCATAGGCACAGAAACAACTAATGTTTACTTACCACTTTACCATCTGCAGGCTCCTCCCTTCACACACACTGGCCCTGTCAACCTGCCAAGGTCTTATCTGGAAGAGTTAAGACACTGACAATACAAATCTAAATGCCAGTAAAGTCAATTCAGATTTAAAGCACCACTAGTAGGGTGAGGAAGGGAACCGCCACCTTTAGAAAAAGGAATAGTCACCCCTGATGGACTCCCTCTGCTACAGAGGTGGTAACAAAAAAAAAATCAGTAAGAATATTGAAGCATTCAATGGTACTTAAACACCTGCAACCTTAGTATCTCTTGATGGTACAAGCATAACTCAATTTCTATTGAACGTCTGTTGAAGCTGCTTTTTTTTTGGAGGATGGGACAGTCTCAGGCCCAGCCTAGATTGCAGTGGAATGATCACAGTTCACTTCAGCCTCGAACTCCAGGGTTCCAGCAATCCTTCTGCCTCCACCTCCAGAGTAGCTGGGACTACAAGCATGTGCCAACCACTACTGGCTAATTTAAAACAATATTTTATACCAGCTCTTGCTGTATTGCTCAGATTGATCTCTAATCCTGGGCCTCAAGCAATTCCTCCACCTCAGCCTCCCAAAATGCTGGGATTGCAGGCCTGAGCCACCAAGCTCAGCCTGCTGTGGCATCATACCTCACAGCAATCTCAAATCTTTGAGCTCAAGTGATCCTCTTGCCTCAGCTTCCCAAGTAGCTGAACGATAGGCACTCACTACAATGCCTGGCTAGTTGTTTTATTTTTAGTAGAGACGAGGTCTCACTCTTGTTCAGGCTGGTCTCAAACTCTTGAGCTCAAGCAATCCTACTACCTCAGCGTCCCAGAATGCTAGGATTACAGGTGTGAGCCACCACACTGGGCCTGCATTTTATTTTTGATATAAACATCCATACAGGAACCTGCTTCTGACAATGGGTGCAGCTGCTCCAATGAGCAGGGCAAACTTTGGGATTCGCAGACTCACTGGGTGACTTCCCTCCCACCTCTTACTAGCCCCTGCCCTAGCATACTATTTCAATCACCATCACCACCTACTAACAGGATTTTGAATTAAATCTATGACTACATGTCTATTGAAAAGCAGTGATGATTCCCAGGATAGTCACTTACTCTGCTGTCCTGGGAACGAAAGGGCCCATGTGTCAAGTCCCAGGGGTCAAAGCCCTTAGAACAACAAAAAGGGCTGGAGAGAAATGGGGTGAGGGAAAACAGGTGCATGCTAAGGAAACTGAAAACAGCCAGCAGGAAAGCTGAGAGAAATAAAAACGGAAGTGAAGGGAATGGACGTGAAAGTTTTTTAGGATGGTCTCCCTGTTAGGTCAACTTAACCTGTAGGCTCAGGACATCTGGTTTCTAGGAAGCTTGTGGGTCCCAGCCCACCCACAGTGCTCTCAGTTCTTCCCACGCTCTACCCACACTGCCATCTTGCATGCCCGTCTCCCCATCTAGACCTCAACTGAGAAAAGCAGGGACTCTCTCTTACTCACTTTCTAGACCATCTACCCAACCCCGAGACAGGGATTGATGCCCAGAAGGTCTTAAGTGCGTGTTTGCCAAAAAACAGATGAATCTTAAAAATGTAAAAGAGGTTAACAAACAGATACAGGCCATAACAATCCTGGGCAGCTCTGGCATCTTAAAACACATATGCAGCACGATGAACAATAATAAATTTCTTTTACAAGAAGGTGAAGTCATTCAGTCACTGAGAAATGAAATAAAAGGAGAACTACATACAGTTTCTCTCCATAATCTGCAAGGCCATGCTGGGTTCTTTTACAACTGGCATCAATTCCTTACGGGTACAAATTTAACATTCTGTACTTTGCCCTACAAGTCTTAGGGAAAACCTTAAAAGAGTCTGGTTTACCACTCCCCTTCTCCAGGAACCACTTACACATTGGAAAAATACAGCCTATTCTGATAGAGTGATAAACTTCTTGAGTGTCAGGCTATGTTGGAAACTAACGTGAAAAGTTTAGAGCCTTGGAAAAGTCCCTGTGACACCAGATTCATCCAGAAAAGAATCAAGATACAGGAACAAAAGTACTTCATGACAAACAGAATAATGTTTGCTATAGAAAGCAATTAAATGTGGGCGGCGCCTGTGGCTCAGTGAGTAGGGCACTGACCCCTTATGCCGGAGGTGGTAGGTTCAAACCCATCCCCGGCCAAAAACTGCAAAAAAAAAAAAAAAAAAAAAAAAAAAAGAAAAGAAAAGAAAGCAATGAAATGTTGTAAATGCAATTACTATTGAGATACTGTTTTCGAAAAAAAGCGCACATAGCTTTATTAAAGGAATGGAAAAACCTTTGATAGAATTACCTATAGAACACAAAAACTTAATATGAATACTACTCTAATTTCTGGTCACTAAAATCTGCCACACAGAATCATTTATGATTCTCCTGCCCGGTTCTGCCTCCCCCAGAGGCAGAACCGGGCAGGAGAAAGAGCTTAAACTCTGGAGCCCACCAGACCGGAGCAGAGTGAAGCTCCGCTGTTGACCAGCTATGACACCCAGGGGGAGTTAATCAATCTCTCCAAACCCATTTCCTCTTCTATAAAATGAGTATAACACTATCTACCTGATAGGATCGTTCTGAGGATTTAAAATAAATCATTTGCCATGATGTCAAGAACTTAAAAGAGGTACTTAGTAGAAAATAACTGTCATTATCAATAAGTGAATACCTGCCGGGAAGTACACATGCCTTTAAATGATACAAATGGCCGTTGTTTCCTAAATGATCTTTATACTGAGCACCACTTCCATAAAAACACTTCAGGTATTCAAAGCTGATGCAACTCCCTTTCCTTCCTCTGCACTATCAAGGGAACGACTGCATAGTCCCTTCATCCCGTAACAAATCAGACTGAAGAAAGGAAAGGGGAAGCAAGCACCCTGACAGCTGGCAAGGCGCCCATCCACCAGGCACAAAAGAACTAGCAGAAGGGGCCAGGCGAGGCGGCACAGAGACAGCAGCGTTCAGTGCCTGAGCCCAAGAACCAATGTTCATGCGAATGATCACAAAAGGTCAGGTTGTCTGTGGTAGATTGATTCTGCTAAAGAAGGAGAGAGAAAAAAGTCTATATAAAAACTATTTCCACCCAGCGAGTCAGCCTGGACTCCCTCCAGCTGAAATCCACCCTGTTCCCTTTGGGTTCTCACAGCATCTTACTTGCTTCTCCCGGACAGAGCTTGGCACAACCTATTGGATGTGAGTCTCTGCATCATCAGTAGGGCGTGAACCCTTTGAAAGCAGGTAAACAGTTTTTATTCAGCTTTGCTCAATTATTATTGGTTGAATATAGCATTTTACTTTTCAAGGTGACAGATGCAATTCCAGTCACTTCTACATCCTCAGCAAGTTCCTTCCTTCAAGTCAGAATTAAAATCGGAATACTCTGTGAGTACCTTCATCGATTATTGCCTTCCTGAAAACATTTATGGAGCACTTATTTATAACTCTAAAATCCTGGAGGTGATGCTATCATAAGTAGATGGCGAAAGATAATGTCAAACAATTGATCACCTTCACCTTTTCCAGAAAGCTGCCTCAGATAGGTTCTTCTGCTTGATAGGTTCTTCTCTCCCTAAATGCTCAATGTACTCACTTTTTTTTCAGTAAATATATACTGCTGCTGTGAGCCAGTGCTACATTAGGCAAACCTGGACGTATATGAATATATGTGTATATTATGTGTATATATGCTATTGTGTTCAATTGAGTGATTGTCAGAATGTACGAGCAAGAAGGTAAGAAACTACTGTGCAATAAGGTAATAAAACAGCATAAAACCAAGTCTAGGAGATAAAGTTACAAAGTATGCCCGGATGGATCCAAGAAAGACTGCACAGGGAAAGTAGCATTTGGGTGGAGACTTAGAAAATTTTAACATAAAAAAATAACATTTGGCCCTTGTGCCAGAATAACTGTTCCTAAAGAGGAAAAGTGGGAATTATTTACTATGAAAGAATATACACATATCACAACCTTTTGGAAGCAACAAGTTTCTGTCTCCGAGGCAAAGCTTTCACATTGCCTTTCAGCTCTTAGCTATGAGGAAGTCAAATTTAAGTAGGAAGCACTGAAAAGAGAACAAGTGTCAACCTGGCAACCTGCAGAAGGCTAGAATCAGGATTCAGTCTATATACCCCTCACTCACCTTAAAGAATGAGATTCAGAAAATATTACTTAGCATGGAGTTTACTTGAGGATAGTCACTGGGGAAACACAGTGTCCAAAGGTCTGGGGTCAGTGCTTCAAGGTGGGGAAACTGAGGTTTCACTTATATAGACAGAAAGAGGTCTAGCAGCGTTGCAGTATTTCTCACATGAGGCTGGTACATATAGTATAGAGATCAGTACAGCCTGCTGCATTCCAAGGAAGATTGCTTTCAAATTTCACGGAGGAGTAATGTTCTGAGCGAGGTCTCTCCTCTGTTGCAACTTAGTCACTCCTTATACTTACAGGAAAAAAGCAGAAGTTACATCTGCATGCCAGGTGACTCAGGTCACAAAGCCACGTTCCTCTCAAGGCTCAGAATAACTCAAAGTTCCAATAGCTTTACATTTAAATTATTTAATTGCATACTCTACTCCTATACACAGAGAATTATAATATAGCTTCTAAAAGAGTTCTCACAGACTGTAAAAATTTGACAGTGCAACCCGGAAATGAATAGTACCCATAATATCCCACAGTCTGAATGTGATATATTCATCCATTCACGGTCTCGTTCAGGGCCAGTATATGCCGGGTGCCATGCTAGATGCTGGAGATATGATGGGAACGAGGAAGACATGAAGTTTTAAATGGCTATTTGAAAGGGTTTTAAGCAAATATTAATATTAATATTAGCAATCCCAGAAAGCTAATCATTTGTGGCAGTACTTTTATGCTGTCCGCAAAGGAGAAAAAATACCTATTTAGGGGGAACGAATTAAAGGGGAATTCTTGATTTGGAGGTAGGAGAAGGCTGGATGGCTCTCAGCTACTTTCTAAGACTTAGTTTCTCAAACTGTACCCTGAAAACCAACAGGATTGGGATGCCTGAAATCTTTTTAGGAATATAGAATCTCTGTCTAATCCCAGACCTCAGAATCTGCAATTCTAACAAAATCCCTAGTGAGTCCTATGCACAGTGAAGTATCAGAAGTGCTGCTCTAATAGGTTTTATTTACAGTTTTAACTGCAAGACAAATCATCCTACATTTGTGGCAGAATCAGATTCTGACAGCTCCTTCCAATTTTTGACAGACTTGGGGTTGGGGTCTTGTCTCTGATGCGTCAGAAAAACAAAGAAACACTGTGAAGGGTCCACACGGGGGCTGAGTATGCTGATGCCATTTCTGAATGGCCCAAAGTGTTTATTCACTTTGGATAGAACTGATCCTCAGCAATGGACAGGTAAGGAGGGCTCCACAAAGAGCCGGTTTCTGCACAAGAGAAACAATGTAAAGGAACCTGAAAAACCACCCAGGATCAGCTCTAAGTTCCATCTAGCCCAGTACTCTGACAATGGCATTGAAAGCCTGGGGAGTGCCCGTTTGCCCTTATAAAATGCCAGGTCATAAGGTTAAGAACAAATCTACAAATACCTTTGGCATCTATCTTACCTTAACAGTAAGACTTTGAGAAATTCAAATTCAGGCTTGGTGCCTGTAGTACAGTGGTTATGGCGCCAGCCACATACACCGAGGCTGGCGGGTTAAACAACAATGCCAACTGCAACAACAACAAAAAAACAGCCGGGCGTAGTGGCAGACACCTGGAGTCCCAGCTACTTGGGAAGCTGAGGCAAGAGAATTGCTTAAGCTTAAGAGGCTGAGGTTGCTGTGAGCAGTGATGCTATGGCACTCTACCAAGGGCAATGTAGTGAGACTCTGTCTCAAAAAAAAAGAAAGAAAGAAATGCAAATTTTCAGATGTCAGAATAGTTGTATTATTAGGCATACATGACACATCACACTTCATTCAACACTAATTCCTACTTTTAAAATCTTGACTGTTTTGAAACATGGATAGAACTAACTCATTTGAAATGGCCCCGATAAAAGAAATATATTTACTACCCTCTAATTCCTCCAAAGAATGCAGGTGTCTGACAACACCTTTGCACTTGCTTGAGATCTGCCACTCACAATTTGTAAGGAATTTAGAAAAACCACACTGTACAACTGGATCCCTTGTGAAGGACCTGGTCTCTTCCACATGCCATCGACCTGTGGGGTGTGACGCCCACTGCTGCTGGACCTACAGTTCAATCTACCCCAAACTATCTGTACGTGTAATTACTAATTCTGTTTACACACACCTTGATAATAGATTATCCATACATAAGGTAACATTTCTAATCTACTCAACCTTACCATACGGAAGTATACAAAATACATCAAAAACTTGAAATTTCCCTATAATTTCCTTTGATTCTCAGTTTCCATTGCAAAATAAGGGTTATATTATAAATGTACAGAATTCTCCACTCACTGCCTTTCCAAAGGTAAATAACACCAAAGAAATTCACTCTTTCTATGCATTTTGTAGCATTTTTCTCACAAGTCTGCTGTGGACGGTATGTGCTTAGCACAAAGCATTCAGGGTCCTTCCACGGTCCCTCTGCTAACCTTCTGCGAGTGTCAAGTTTTGTTTCTTGCTTTCAAGTTTGGAAACAAATTTCAATCAATTTCTCCAACAGCTGGAAGAAAGATTAAATACAAATTCTCTTCTCTTTCAGAGTTTACTTTTCAAGTACATTCTGGGCAAAGCAGGAAGAGCAGCTCCATTCAATCTCAAAGCCAAGATGACAAAAGCTGTGAAATACCCGGCACTCACAGTCTCCCCTGAGGTTTCACACACGAAAACTAACAGCTATTTCTTGAAGAACAAGTCAAACACGGCAGGTATAAACAAATAACCTGTTTAAAAAAAAATCGGTTGTGGTCAGAGATTTCTTCAGAGATTAAAAACTAAAACAGGTGGCGGTGCCCAGCCAAGCCAAGGCTTTGGAAGAAGGCGAGGATAGTAACATCAGTACATGGAGCAAATGATGCAAAGATGCAGCACTGAAGCACAGACCCATGTTTGCACTGACTTGTTTCCTTCAAAATGAATGTAGTACTAGTTTCCCAAGACAGGCAGTCTGAGTAAAACTATGTCATTAAACTATGTAACAGGCAAACTAAAATTTTAGGAAAGAACTGCAAGACAAAAGCAGAATAGTCAGAAGCCCAGCTCTCCCCTAAACCTGCGCCCTGCACAGGGCAATGCTGCGTTTACCTGGCGCTGCAGAGATGCAAGTCTAAAGTCAGTTCAGAGTCTCTGAAAGGAACGGGGTTTAGTTCTGTAAGATAAGCTTGGCCGAGCCTCCTGCAGTGGCTCACGCCTGTAGTCCCAGCACTCTGGGAGGAAGAGGCTGGTGGATCGCCTGAGCTCACAGGTTTGAGCGAGACCCGTCTCTATAAAAAATAGCCACCTGTTGTGGCAGGTGCCTGTAGTCCCAGCTACTTGGGAGGCTGAGGCAAATGACTCGCTTAAGCCCAGGAATTTGAGGTTGCTGTGAGCTGTGACACCACAGCACTCTATCGAGGGTGACAAAGTGAGACTCTGTCCCCCCCAAAAAAAGATAAGCTTGACTATAACACAACTCCCTTCCCCCAAAGCCCCAAAGTGATGTGGGCTGTGGTCCTCATCACTTAGAGACACATCACAGTTGGCCTCCAGCTAAAAGACTTTTCTAGAAACAGACTACAGCTCCTGGTTGGTCAGTTTACTGTTCAGGAGGGACACAGCCATCCTCCCTGAGAAAGGCTCTATGCTTCCTTCTGCCTAAAAGTCTTCCACTCGTGACACCAGTGACAGAGTTTATGGTACAAACACGAGAGGTGAGGCAAAGCTACTAAATGTTTTAAAGGCCTTAAACATCTCATCACCTAGAGCAGTTTATAGTAAACCGTGCTGGGTCACAAGAGAGACAGAGAAAACAAACAAGAAGGTATCAGTCTGGCTCCCGCCCTGTTTCACCTGGACAATTTCATCAATTCTAGGTGACACCACAAATACGGTAAAGTTTTTTTTGTTATCTGCCTATGGAAAGATTAACCAAAGTTTTTTCTAAGCCTCCACACAGGTATATATGAACAAATAACAATCACGGCCTTTCTACATGCAAATGACAAATGTGGTAGATTTGCCTTTTTCTTGCCACTTGGCTACAATGGCTGATATTACCTGGGGCAAACAGACCTATTTCGCAAGCAGAAAACCACAGAGCTCACTTCTGGGGCAATCCTTAACTCTGCTGTTTCTTTCTTTTTTTTTTTTTTTTGAGACAGAGCCTCAAGCTGTCACCCTGGATAGAGTGCCGTGGCATCACAGCTCACACCAACCTCCAATTCCTGGGCTCAAGCAAGTCTCCTGCCTCTACCTCCCAAGTAGCTGGGACTACAGGCACCGGCCACAACGCCCGGTCATTTTTTTTTTTTTTTTTTTTTTTTTGGTTGCAACCGTCATTGTCGTTTGGCGGGCCCGGGCTGGATTCGAACCCGCCGGCTCAGGTGTACGTGGCTGGCGCCTCAGCCCGCTGAGCCACAGGTGCTGAGCCTAATAGCTTTTTTTTGTGTGTTTGCATTAGTTTTGCAATAGCTCCCTCCATCCCCTCCTGATAACCCACAAGAGATAACATAAAGAAAAGTATTTTAAGATTGTTTACCTGATTGATTTTGAAAGTTAGCTAAGAGGCAAAAAGTAAGTAAAAGTGATTAACCAGAAATAGATTGATGTTACCATACTCAGGTGCTAAAAGTCATTTCTTTATGCTCAGGAAAATACTTCAGGTCTTTATTATAAATCCAGGTAAATGAATTTCACATACAATTTTAATAAACTGGGTTATTTTTTTCTCAGTTTGTTTTGGACTAAAAGGGTGGAAAGAAGGAGTTACTGTCAAAACATACACTCATGAAACTAGGAGGAATAAATAGCTTGATAGTGAAGGACAAGATAAAAAAGCTGAAATAAACAGACATAAAATGTATTCGGAAAGTTAAATTGTGTTTTATATCTTCTTTTTGGGAAAACAAGTATGTAGTGTGTTTTGGATTTTTATTTAGAATAGGATAAGGGTTTAGGTATTAAGTTCTGGCATGTAAAAGTTGGATTTTGTAGAATATCTTATTTAAATATAATATTTAGTTGGATAGAGTACATAATTATTGAAAGTTACTGGAGATAGTATGGATGGTTTCTGTGAGGCAGTATATTTTGACTAAGATTTAACATTAGGTGATGTAAACAGATAATACACAGAGACAAATATTAACTTAACTATTACTATTGTTAAAATTTAAATTCATGTTCCTTTAGACTCCTCAAGTCCTTGTCTAAGAATTTCTTTGCACTAGGAGTAATTCATTGGACATACAAAGATGAGTATAGGGATGTTTCTTGCAGGGTTCTTTCAAAATTATTGCCAGGTTAGCACTTAACTAAATCTAAGTATTATTATTATTATTTAATACTGAAATGTTTTTCTTGTTATTTTAGCCAAAACTGGACAAGCCAAGACATCTACAGCCAAAGTAAACAAACCCACAGGTATGGTTTTGATTAGGATTTTAGACATACTAAGTTTAAATTATCTAACCAGCGTGTAGCAGTAGTCTTGGATTTCATGTAACATGGTCTGTATTGAACATATACCAATCTTTGAGATTAATAGTCATCTAGCAGTTTTGAGAAATGAGATTTAGTAGCTAATGATCTTATAGCAATTATCTAAAAAAGGTTATTTAACTGGAGAATATCAGATATATTTTCCTCTATTATTGAGGTTTTCTCTATATACAACAGTCCAGATAGCAGACTTGTTCCTTAGCAGTTGTTACAGACTATAGTGAGTTTTTAAGTAATTATTATTTTTCTTTTTTACTTTCTCCTGACATAATCCTCCTTTTTCCTATCATTTCTGGCAAATGCTAGTTAATTCAGCACATCTCTTTAAACAGATAGGGATTATATATGTTAAAAAGGAAAGGAAGCAGCCTTGATTTGGCAAATACCATTGTTAGTGGCAGATCCAGTATTTTTATATAGTAGTTTCATAAGAGACAGTTATTTTGAGGGGATCATGGATTGTGAAACTTGTCTTGAAACTACGTTTATTTAGCAAACATTTTGATACTACTTTGATAGTATAGGAGGCAGAAGAGATTTGGTGGACTGGATACTAAATTTGTTAGCCACACTGTTACTATTGGAAATTAACACTGGCTATTTTTTCTGAAGTCCTGTGTACCTACACCAAAGTAATAAAGTGATGAATCAACTTGTGATAACAATAAGGGATTCTGAAACAAATACATTAAGGGCTCGCTGCGGGTCAGAGAAGGTGAGCTGTGGTAGTTACCACCCTTAAGGGGAAATGTGCATAAAAGTATGTTAATGTCTCAAAGCTTCTTGATTTAACTTGGAATTCAACTTAGATCTTTCACCTTAGTTGTTAACAAATTCTAATTTTTCAGAATAAAATCTCCTGTTACTATCTGAATGGAAAGGGTTGGGAATTCCCTCTGGCCTTCTGATTTATTTTTTTTCCTTTTTTCTTTTTGAAAACAGAGACTTAACTTTGTTACCCTCAGAGTGCTGTGGCATCATAGCTCACAGCAACCTTAAACTCTTTGGCTCACATGATCTTCTTGCCTCAGCCTCCTAAGTAGCTAGGTCTATAGGTGCCTGCCACAACGCCTGGCTATTTTTAGAGATGGAGTCTCACTTTTGCTGATCTTGAACTCTTGAGCTCAATCAGTCCACCTGCCCTGGCCTCCTAGAGTGTTAGGATTACAGGCATGAGCCATGGCCTGGTCCTTGGCCTTCTGATATCAATACCGTCTTTTTTTTAAGCACCAAAGGAGACAAGAAAAATTTGTCTTTCTTGCTTTCTCAACTTTACCCCTTTTAAGGAAAGGCTCTGTTAACAAAATTTAGGTTTAGTCAAAGGCTGTTTATAAGGACCCAGTAAGGCCTCAGGTTTCTTTAGGGCCTCAGCTTCTGGGTGCAACACTTTTGATCATAATCATTATAAACAACATCATCTCGGAAAAACAAGCAATAGATGTATAGGTACAAAGAATGGTCAGGGCAACTTAAAAGTGCTGTATAATTAGGAACAGATCAAAGCAATCTTCATGCGACCTGACCTATTTGCTTATACATATACATAATGAGACACTTGGGAATGGGACTCAACTCTAAACATGAAGTTTATTTATTTATTTTTATTTTTTTGAGACAGAGTCTCACTGTATCGCCCTTTGTAGAATGCCGTGGTGTCACAGCTCACTGCAACCTCAAACTCTTGGGCTTAAGCGATTCTCTTGCTTCAGCCTCTCAAGTAGCTGGGACTACAGGCGCCGGCCACAATGCTCAGCTATTTTTTGGTTGCAGTTGTTTAGCTGGCCCAGGCTGGGTTCAAACCCGCCACCCTTGGTGTACGTGGCTGGTGCCGTAACCACTGTGCTACAGGCGCCAAGCCTGAAATTTATTTATTTTTGCATCTACCTTATACAGATTGCCTGAAGGTAATTTTACATAATTTATATAATTTTGTGCATGAAACAAACTTATGTGTTGAATTTTCTATTTGTGGCATGCTGTAGGTGCCAAATAGTTTGAGATTTGGGAGCATTTCAGATTTTAGATTTTTGGATTAGGGATGTTCAGCCTGTCCCCCAGCAGAAGGTGAATTGTTACTTTAGTGATATTTTTCTTCCTGAAGGAATTAATTGTCATTGTTCAGTTTAGAAAATGACCTGTTCTGGCTGGGCAGAGTGGCTCACACTTGTAATCCTAGCATTCTAGGAGGCCAAAGTAGGTAGGTTTCTTGAGCTCAGGTGTCCAAGGTCAGTCTAAGCCAGAGTGAGTCCCTGTCTTTAAAAATAGCCAGGTGTTATGGTGGTCGCGTGTAGTACCAGCTACTCAGGAGGTTGAGGCAAGATGATTGCTTCAACCCACCATTTTGAGGTTGCTGTGAGCTGTGACGTCACAGCACTCTATTGAGGGCAACATTTCTCAAAAGAAAAAGAAAAGAAAATGGCCTTTTCCCCAAAGCTGATAGCAATTTATGTTTTGAATAAAATATGATCTGTTCTATTCTTACCTTGTGGGGACTTGGGGGGATTGTTGATACCAGTTACATAAACCAGTTTTGACTACAGCTTTTGTGATTTAGGGAAATCAGCAAGTTCTGTAAAATCTGTGGTAACTGTAGCTGCAAAAGGGAATAAGGCTTCAATCAAAACAGGTAAGACCTTTGGGGGATAGAGATTTTAAGTTTATTCTTAATTCTGCCCTAAATAACATAATAATATAGCAACAAAAGCAAGTTTTAAATTCATACAATAATTTTTAGCATCTAATAGAATTTATTTGTTGTTACTTTAGTCTTTGACTGTGTCTGCCATTGCAATTACTTGTTTTGTGCATGTGTATAATTACAACTACAGTATATATACATGTATATAAGTATACGGCTGTTTATCTGTACATTTGACAGCCTTATAATCACAGGCTACTCTGTGATCTGTCATTTTTCCCCATGAATTGTTTATTCTGTTTTCTCTGTTTTTGAGAGCTGTCACTTTATGTTGCCATCTTCAGCTTGTGCAATTCCTGTGATGTTTGTTAGTTTTTAAAAGAGTACTTCTTTCCATGTTAGAATGCATTTTCTTCAAAAAGAAATGGGCAGTATTTGGAATAAATATAGCATATTGAAGCTAGCGTGATCTTTTTAGTAATATCTTTTCCAATAGACTAATTTTAGAAAACTTTGGAGAAATTACAAAATTGGATTTTTATTGTGCTACCATGATGTGTTTCTGCCACATAAGGATTAAACTTGTGGTTCCATTAAGGCCATTACCAGAAAATTGTATCTCAGCCTAAATTTGCTTTTAATCTCACTGGGAAATAAGTCTTTAAAATAAATACAAAAAAGAATATATGGATTAAAAAAATAATAAGATATGGAAAAGAACTACTTCTTTAATAAAGTCAAACTAACTTCCCAATACATGAGTATGAAACATGTTAAATGATTGAAAAAACCTAGAATAATGATTCAATTCTACTTTTAAAAGTGAAATCTGGTGGAAAGAAGTCTTTAGAAGCTAAAAAGACTGGGAGTGTCAAAACCAAAGACTCCAGTAAACCTGTGACTTTTCCAGGTAAGCTTGAAATGCTGTCATTTAGTGCTTTATTTTCTTTAGATCCTCTTGGTGTCCATTTATGTTATTTTTTTTTTTTTTGTCTATGTTATGTTTTGAAATTTTGCTTTAAAGTGTTCTAAGTAAAAAAAAAAAAATTAAATCCTCGGGGATTACTATGTTTTGCTTTTCTTTATATATATATATAATTTTTTTTAATTTTTTTTTTTTGAGACAGAGCCTCAAGCTGTCACCCTGGGTAGAGTGCTGTGGCATCACAGCTCACAGTAACCTCCAACTCCTGGGCTCAAGCGAGTCTCCCGCCTCTGTGGGAGACCAAGTAGCTGGGACTACAGGCGCCCGCCACAACGCCCGGCCATTTTTTGGTTGCAGCCGTCGTTGTTTGGCGGGCCCGGGCTTGATTCGAACCCGCCAGCTCAGGTGTATGTGGCTGGCACCTTAGCCCGTTGAGCCACAGGCGCTGAGCCAATTTTTTTTAATTTTATTGTTGGGGATTCATTGACGATACAAGAAACCAGGTCACACTGATTGCATTTGTTAGGTGAAGACCCTCTTACAATTGTGTCTTGCCCCCCAAAAGGTGTGGCACACACCAAGACCCCACCCCCTCGCTCCTACCCTCTCTCTGGTCTTCCTTTTTCCACCCCTCCCTACTTCTTTCTATCTCTGCTCTCTGTTTTTCTTTTGAAAGAGCAATTTATATGAGGATCAACTTCTGTCAAGTCAGTTTAAAGAGACTTGATACGACAAAAACAAGAGCTGGGCGCTGTGGCTCTCACTTGCAATCCTAACACTCTGGGAGGCCCAGGCAGGTGAATCACTTGAGCTCAGGAGTTTGAGACTAGCCTGAGCAAGAGTGAGACCCCATCTCTAAAAATACTGGCACAGTATCCTGTTGTCCTGGCTACTTGGGAGACTGAGGCAAGAGGATCAGTTGAACCCAAGAGTTTGAGGTTGCTATGAGCTGTGATGCCACAGCACTCTACTGAGGGCCACAAAATAAGACACTTAAAAAAAAAAAAAGAAAGAAATTACAAAAACAAACTAGCTTAAGTTCCTGTTTAGAGTCGTTAGTTTAATTACATTAGTGTTTTCTTAGACTATTATATTGGACTGTTTCATGCAGAAAACTCAGACATAAAGACCAGTGTGGAAGCCAAAACCACTGAAAACAGTGCTAAAGAAACTGTTACAGGTAGGTCAATAGAAATTCTATTTTGTTCTTTTATGTTTAAATGTAGTAGGAAAATTAAAAGTTTAAGAAAAGAGGTACTTGCTAAATTACCTGTCTCTCTGACACACATGTATATATTTCAATAATGGTGTCATACCAAAGTGAGATTAAGAATGTTATGATTCATATCTTCCTCCATCTCTTGATTATTGTAAAATTTTGCTCTCAGAAGGGTTAAAAGTAACTGTATTATTTAAAGGCCACCATCACCTTCATAGCTATTTCCTACTTACTGTCTAGTCTCTTGTCAGGTATATACATTTATAATGTATCTATCTTGTGAATAAAATCTTTGCATGAATTTTTATTTTATTTTACATTAAGAAGCTGCATTGGAGACTACAAAAAGTGAACCAGTAAGCAAGGTCAGTTTTTGTTTTATTTATTTCTTTAAAGCTTAAGAAATTTTGTCAAGGATTTTTATTATTATTAAACACTGATAAAATTTATAATGTTCTGGTGAAAAATCCTAGTCATTTGTGACTTTTTAAATATGATTTTAGTTGAAAACCTTAAGTTGCAGAGTATTTCAACAAAAATTTAGGAACAGAGTATCAATAAATGTATGTTTTTGAAGATTAACTTTTTACTGACAGCATGATGTTAAGCCAGATGGCTTTTGGGTAAACAGCAGTTTGTCAAGTTAGAACCAATGGAATTTTGTGATATCTTTCTTCCCATAGGAGGCAATGGAAGATATGTTAAAATTTAGAATACTATTGTTCTTTGCATTTTTGGAGTAGCAAGTGGAGTTTGCAGTTTTATTTTAAGGACATGAAGTTTCACTTAATATATTGTTTTCTTGTGGTTATATCTGTTATTGCGAGTATATTAAAACTTTGTTAATTTTCAAACCCGGTCTCGGCCAAACTGTAACAACAACAAAAAGTAGCCGAGTATTCTGTCAGGCGCCTATAGTCCCAGCTACTTGGGAGGCTGATGAGGCAAGAGAATTGCCTAAGAGCAGGAGTTGGAGGTTGCTGTGAGCTATGATGCCACTGCACTCTACCGAGGGCAATAAAGTGAGACTCTGCCCTTAAAAAAACAACTTTGTTAATTTAGATTTTCTATTAAATCATAGCTGTGTACATTAATTCAATCATGGGGTACAATGTGCTGTTTTTTGTTGATTTAGATTTTACTGGTTTAGATTTTGAGCTCATTTAGGTCCTAAGCATAAGTGTATTTTGTCTGTTAGATCCATTCTTCAAGTAGTTTTAAGTAATATGTCTTATTTTAGGAAGACTATTACAAAACAGCAGTCCCCAACCTTTTTGGCACCAGGGACTGGTTTCATAAAAGACAGTTTTTCCACGGATGGGTGGGTGATGGGGAAGCAGGTACCAAAGCAAAGCTCAGGTAGTGTTGGGCTGGCATCCTGCTGTATGGCTTGGATCCTAGGCTTCATGGAAGACAATTTTCCACGGTACACGGCTTTGCAGGCCTAGCTTCTAACAGAACAAGAAATAGTACTGGTCCATGGCCCCTGGGGGTTGGGGACTGCAGTTTTAAAGAACCAATTGTGAGTATATTAGATTCACATAAAGTACGTTAGAAGAATCCATTTATGAACACACTTGACATGCTAGTTAAAATCACTCTCAACTAGTTTATGAAAATTATAACTTTCTACCTTTTCTTTATAAAAGGCAAAATTCCCAAGTTTACTGTAACCTCTTCTTTAGGAATTTCCTTAACACATACAAAAAGAAAAACAGGCATCTTGAAGAATAAAATTGATCTGAGAGAAGGGTTAGCAGAAAACAAAGCAGTTAGCATTGGGGATTGGGATGTGGGCTAAGGATCCTATGGGAGTTTTTTGTATTGCCTACAAGTGATTGTCTATACAGAAAGATAAAAGGTACACACTGATTTGGAGCTTAGGGATGTTAGCATCTCACGGCAAGGACATTTTTATAGAACATGAAAAGGAGTTGTTGACTGAGATAGGTGAACTTGTGTTTCAAAACAATGGGTGAGGCCAACCATAATGGCTCACACCTGTAATCCTACCACTTTGGGAGGTCAAAGCAGGAGTATCATTTGAGGCCAGGAGTTTGAGAACAGCCTGAGCAAGGGCAAGACCCCATCTCTACAAAAAGTATAATAGAAAATTTTGCTGGGCATGGAGGTGGTACACCTGTAGTCCCAGCTTCTGAGGAAGCCAAAACAAGACGATTGCTCCAGCCCAGGAGTTTGAGGTTATAGTGAGCTATGATCATGTCTCTGTACTAGCTTGGCTGACAGAGTAAGACCCCATCTCAAACACCTCCCTTCCACCCCTTGCCCCCTCCCCCAAAAAAACAATGGGTAAAAAAATCCTAACAGACCTAGACAAGGTGATAGATGGTACAAATGCAATTATTCTGTGCACTTGACAAATATAAATTTGCAAACTTTTGTTTCATTTTTGAGGTTTAGACCAGCTTCCTGAATTTATCAGACTTTCCTTAGTATTAAATGCAATTTAAATGTTAACATAACATATGATGTGCAGTATAATCTTAAGTAAATATAAAAGCAGTTAAAGAAATTTTAATGTCAGTTTTTTAAATTTGTTTTGAAGGAAACAGAGGAAATGCGTGTGGTACTTATTTCTAATTTGCCTAATAAAGGATATTCTATAGAAGAAGTTTGTAATTTAGCAAAGCCATTTGGTGCTTTAAAAGATATTTTGATTTTATCATCTCATAAAAAGGTAAGAGTTGATAATAGCTGTTTTTATTTTCTGCGAGCACAATTTGAAAAACATTAAATTTACAAAATTAGAAATAAAGGGTTTAAAACCAGTGTCTAGAGGCATTAAACTGATTTAAACTAAGAGATCTTTTAAAAATATAAAACTGATACTCTTTTTTTTGTTTGTTTTTTTAGTATTCTAATCAGGTATAGTTTAAATGATGGGAAGAAATATCTTAATAATGTACCAAAGTTTTACTCAAAATTTTAGTTTAATAGAAAATGTTGACTGGGCATAGTGGCTCAAGCCTGTAATCCTAGCACTTTGGGAGGCTGAGGTGGGAGAATCACAGATCACTTGAGGCCAGGAATTTGAAAACAGCCTGGGCAACATAATGACATAAAGACCATAACTTGGTCTTTACAAAAACATTTAAAAGTCATCCAGGTATGGTGGTATATGCCTGTTAGTTGTAGCTACTCATGACCCTGAACAGGAAAAATCACTTTAGCCCCAAATTTTGAGGTTGTAGCAAACTTGATGATATCACTGCACTCTAAACAGGCAGACAGAGGAAGACTCTCTCAAATAAACAAAATGTTTAAGTAACTTCTTTAATGTATTTAATAAAGAGCATTTTGCATGACTTAAGATTTTTGTAGATCGCTCTTTTACTAGTATTTTTTTTTATTATTTCTGCTCTTTACAAGTGATACTTAAATAGGAAGTAACCATTTTCAGACTAATGATGTCATCAATACTTAGAGTGATCTAGGTATATCTGTATGTTCTAAGTTTTCTATGATTATGTGATAAGTATTAAGTTTAAAACAAGTTAAAATTTATTGTTAATTATAAGCAGTTTGTGGAAGGAGATAAGATTTCAGGAAAGAGTTTAAATAATGGTAATGATGCCACAAGAATAGTAGGATAGTTCTTATGATAGAAAGGAGTTGGCAGTCTCTACAGATATTTGTGAGCAAAGTAGGATGTGTGTGGTAATGAGAGCTAGTGTGCTTAAGAAAACTAGGAGAGGAGAGTGAGCACAAGTGAGGATGTAGTTTTACATTATGTTGAAAGAACATTGTTTGAATGGTTGCACAGCTCTGTAAATACACTAAAAAACCATTACATTATATACTTTTTATTATTTATTTAAAAATAAAAATATATTGTATACTGTTAAATAGCTGAACTTTATGGCACTGATATTTCAGGAAAACTGTATTTTTGAAGTAGATTATTTGTAATGTTTAAAGATAGACAAGAATAAAAAGGATTATTTTATGTGACAGTACATTGAAGCAGAGGAAATTCGGTGTATTTAGAAATAGTTAAAATTGATACAAATACCAAGTCCAGACTAACAAAACCTAGATCATTGTCTGTTTTGATTAGAGTTGATAGAATTATTAAATATTTGGGGACTTAATCCTTTTGTAGATATTATGGAAAATTATTAGGTTCCTTATATAAATACTTAAAATGTTTGTGAAAATAACATAGAGCAAAATGGAAATTAAATTGAAAAATAATTTTTAAAATGGGAAACAGGATTTTGCAGCTACATTATACTACAACATATTAAAAGTTCAATAAATTGACAGACAATATAGAGATAATTCATTTAAGGATAGACTTACAAATAAACATTGGCTTCTACTTTATTGTCAAATATATGACAGGAGTTTAACTAACTCTTTACTTACCCAGGTATGAAAATTAAAAAACATGGAGCTATAATTTTATACCTCTGAAAATAGCAGAATGGAAAATAACTTCGCAATCATTCCATTTATTCAGTTCTTATTTCTCATATTTTATCAATCATTAAATTTATTTACTCAGATACCTATTAATATTCATTACAGGCTAGACATGGTGATTCATACCTCCTAGCGCTTTGGGAGGCCAAGGTGGGAAGATCAGTTTAGGTCAAGCATTGGAGACAAGCTGGTGCAACTTAGTGAGACCTTGTTTCTATAAAAAATTAACAGATTAGTCAAATGCAATGTGATGCGATGTTTGCCTGTATTCCTAGCTATTCGAGAGGCCAAGGCAGGAGGATTACTTGAGTTCAGGTGTTTAAGGTAGCATTGAACTATAATTGTGCTACTGCACTAGACCCTGGGTGAGAGCCTGTCTCCAAAAAACAAAAAACAAAAATTATTAGAAATGTAATGTCTACTTAATGTAAGGTAATGGTCTGGATACTAAGGATACAGTGATGAATAAGATAAAACTTAGTGTCAGTTGCTAAAATGTCCCTTGTTTCTGTCTTTGGTAGTGTCTTAGGAGTTCATTTATTCATTATTTCTTCCTTATAGTTGTACTGTTTTGAGCCTGTGGTCCTTACCTTTCTGAGGACTACTTATTTTATCTTAAAAATTTATTTGAAGTAGTTTACTCATAGTTATAAGTCTCTTTTACAAGAAAAATAATTTAAATAAAACTTGTCTTTTCATTCTTGTAATTTCTATTTTAAAAGGCATGTATAGAAATAAATAGAAAATCTGCAGATTCTATGATAAAATTTTATACCTGCTTCCCAGTATCAATGGATGGAAATGAACTCTCAATAAGTATGGCTCCTGAAAACGTGAATATAAAAGATGAGGTAAATCATAGACTTAACCACCATTTTTACTAGCTCTTACTTAATTTTTTAGTAGATTTTTGTAGTCTGTTATATTTTCAAGTTTCCTTCTTTGGGTCACATTTTTGTCTTTCAGGCATTGATAAAGCTTTTTCCTGTCCCTCCAATAATCCTAATCCCACATTTGAGAGTTTATAGTAAGGGAACTCTTTCTTTTTGTGTGTTGAGATGAGATAAAAGATTGAATACTATTTGAAATTAGGCTTCTCCTCTCTGTTCTTAGCTCACTGCCATTATCTGTTATTCAAATTGAATTATCTTTAATTTTTTTCTCATTTCTCACGTTTGGTCCCCCACTAGATGGGGTCTATTTTAACTTTGTGGAGCTTGTTCCATCTTCCTTGTGTCATCCACCATTGCTTTTATCTCCTAACAACTCTCACTGGACCATCAAAGTAATTCTTTCTACCCAAATCCATTAAGACTGACAATAAGTGCAAGTCTATTCAAATTCAGCTTTGCTATTATAAAAAATCATTCATTGTTTCTTTGTGGCCTGTAAACATTTACTACCAACGACAAAGAAGCATGAGGTAGAGATAATAGCAGAATCTCTGGAGAAAAGTGGAAATATATGTGATTTGACGAAGCTGTTCATTGTGTATCATGTGAATCTGGTTGATACAGTTGGTGAGATTGTTCTATACATGTCAGTAGTGTCGAAGAGAAAAAAAATTAGCCATAGTCTAATATAAAGTCCAGGTTTCTTTTCTGCACACAAATCCTTCTGTTATCTTTCAGCTTTGACATTCTTGTTTTGTACCACTCTTGGCTTTCTTTTTAATTTAACAGCACCACATCACTATATACTTACACATTATGCTGTTTGTTACTTGCCTGCTTCTCTGTTCTTCCTAATCTGTTCCTTTGCTTAGTTAATTTTTCTCGTATAATTTGAATTCTTTCCTGTTGTCTAAATTTTCTATTCCTTATATGTGAATTTGAATGTCTACTCTAAATAGTACTACCTTATTATTCTTCAATATTCTTAAAGGTAGAAGGAGAATTAAGTTGTATGGGCAAGGTGGGACATTGATAACTTATTTAGGAACAGGGAAAGATTTTTGGTAGGAACAGAATTTTTGCTGTCTCATTTTATGAAGTACTGTGTAATGCATATTGATGTAGGTTACTAAGTAAGTATATGAATACGAAAGAGCTTATGCCTTCAACCTTTATCTATTTTGGCTTTTTAGGAAGCTATATTTACAACCTTGATTAAAGAAAATGACCCAGAGGTGAGTTTTACATTTAAGCACTTTTTTGTATGCTTGTTTAATTTATAGAAGCATTGATTGTTTTATTTGCTTACCTTTTAGGAATTAAAGAAAATCTTAGTACTAATGTTAAGGTAGTGAGGTAGGTGGAGATGGCAGATTGGTCTTGGTAAAAATAAGAGATAAAGGATGTGGTAATGCCTGGTCTCAAAGATACTAGGGTACATATTAAGTGTTCCAGTAAGTTGTTGCTCTGTCTAAGGATGTATAGGGTTAATATATTATTGTAGAAATACTATATTGGCTCTGTGCCTGTGGCTCAAGCGGCTAAGGTGCAAGCCACATACCCCTGAGCTGGCGGGTTCGAATCCAGCCCAGGCCCGCCGAACAACAGTGATAGCTGTAACCAAAAAGTAGCCGGGCGTTGTGGCAGGCACCTGTAGTCCCAGTTACTTGGGAGGCAGAGGCAGGAGAATCACTTGAGCCCAGGAGTTGGAGGTTGCTGTGCGTAGTGATGCCACGGCACTCTACCCAGGCGACAGCTTGAGGCTCTGTCTCAAAAAGAAAAGAAAAGAAAAGAAATACTATACCTCTCATTTTAGTATATCATTTTACTGTTTACTCATATCTAATATTCATACCTCACCATCTTTACTCCTTTTTTACTCTTGTGCAGAGGACATCATCTGGCCTCTGTAATATTAAGTTACTGTTAATCTCTATTTTGCAGTTTAATGCTTCAGCTGTGGTTTCCCCTCCCTCATATTTTCTCTTAAAATAAACTGCAGGCAAATATAGATAAAATTCAAAATCGATTTGTACATTTTGATAATTTACCCGAAGATGGACTTCAGTGTGTACTTTGTGTTGGACTTCAGTTTGGAAAAGTGGATCACCATGTATTCATGAATAATAGAAATAAGGTAACAAGTTTCCCTCTAATTTAGCTGTGTGTTCTATAAAGAATATATAACTGAACCTTGTATTCCTATGGTCTGCAAGTCCTTCTTCAGCTATAAATTGAAACACCTATAAACATTTTTGAACCACTTAGAATTATGGTAGACTGAGAAACTTTCTTAAAAGTACCAAAAATTGTTCATCTATTTACATTTGGTACATCTTCTGTATTTTATATGTAATTGAGCTATATGTTCATTAAAATTAATTTTGATGAGCTGTGTATTGCCTAGAAAGTGAGATTTCACGTCAAAGTTGGCAATATTTACTTCATACAAAGTAGGTAGTTGACCCAACAACTATGTATTAATTTATTTTATGTACTCCTAACTGATAAATAGAGCATGTTTGGCACTTTAGAAATGAGTGTGACATAGAAGTGGGGCACAGTTTGCATATAGGAATTCTAAACCTTTGTTATAGACATCCTTAATAAATCTGTTTTAAGAAATACTTGCCATCCTCTTATTTAGCCTTACCTTTGTAGTTGTATGTCTGAAGCCTAAAAGAAAAGTATATTTAAACTTTTAAAAAATTAAAACAAAAATTGTTGTGGTAAAACACACAAATTTTACCATTTATAGACATAAACTTAACCATTTTAACCATGTTTAAGTGTTAGTTCAGTGGCATTAAGCACATTTACATTGTGCAACCATCACTACCATGCATTTTGAGAACTTTTTTCTTCTCAGACTGAAGTTTCCTATCCGTTTTCTTCCTTTCCCCTCCCAGCCATTGTCAACCACCATGCTTTTATTTTTATGAACTCCAACTATTCTGGGTACCTTATACACATGGAATTACATTGTACTGGCCTTTCTGTGACTGGCTTTTTTTACTTAGCATTATGTCTTTCAGGTTTATTCATGTTGTAGCACATGTCAGAATTTCCTTTTTAAGGCTGAATAATACACTATTGTATGTATATACAACACGTTGTATATCCCCTTGTCTGTTGATGGACAGTTGGGTTGCTTTCACTGTTTGGCTGTTTGTAATGATGTTCCTGTGAACAAAGGTGTACAAATACATGTTTGAGTTCCTGCTTTCAGTCTTTTTGGGTGTATATTGAAATGTGGAATTGCTGGGTAATTCTACTTTTAATTTGTTAAAGAACTATGTATATTTTTTGTCTTCTTCAAAGGCAATTCTTCAATTAGATAGTCCTGAATCTGCTCAGTCCATGTACAGCTTTCTGAAACGAAATCCACAGCACATAGGTGACCATGTGTTGACCTGTACGTTATCTTCAAAGATAGACTCATCAGAGGTAAGTTTTTGTTTTATTTTTAATCAGCTTTTTTGCTTTTAGGAAATTAAAGAAATACAAAGGTCATTTTCCCAAAGCTCAGATGTACTCTGAAGGTAATTTCAAGAATTATGCTCAGGCAGTAGTCAAACTGTTTCTCTGTATAAATGTTCTTTTTCTTTAAAGTTGTGCAATCACTGTTAAAATTTTCATGGTTTCTGGAGCAATATAAGCTTGACTAGATGAGAATAAATGAAAGTAATTTTTAAAATTGTAACAATGCATTCTGATATTATTGACGTATATATTCCATATATATAACATAATTGTCTACAACATGCAGGGGCTACTTTGAATCTATTTTGGCTTCTTTTTGATAGAAATTTTTTTATTCTTTTATTTGCTTAAATTATTCTTTTTATAAACTCTTACTGCGGAAGAAAGAATTTACAGGATCTTGGCTTTCACAGTAATACATGTAGGAAAGCTGTGAACAGTCTACCTGTGGAAGAATTAAATTCAGATTCACGTTTTCTTTTTCTATTAGTTCTAGAGTTAAAAAAAATGAAATAAGTGAAAATTTATAAAAATACCTACCTGAATTGGTACTCTATTTTCTGAGCCTTTATCCAGAACCTTATTCTTACAGTTTATTAAGTTGGGAGAGCAAATTTGATTCATTGAAAAAGACCTAGCTCTACTCCCAGATTTTTATTCTAATAGTGTCTATTTTGCTACTCTTTAAAATGAGTTTATTCTGAATTTAATATCTTCCTAACATCCCCCATATTTATTATGTGAAATGTTAATTCCTTGTGTAGTATGTTGTAACCTTGTTTTTTTGTATCTATCGTTAACTTGCATATGAAGCATGCAGTAATCATTTCTAAATGCTGAGTACTGTATCTTTGGCTTGGCGCCTGTAGCTCAAGTGGCTAAGGTGCTGGCCACATACACCAGAGCTAGCAGATTTGAATCTAGCCCGGGCCTGCCAAACAGCAATGACAACTATAACCAAAAAATGGCTGGGCATTGTGGCGGGTGCCTGTAGTCCCACCTACTTGGGAGGCTAAGGCAAGAGAATCCCCTAAGCCCAGGAGTTGGAGGTTGCTGTGAGCTGTGATGTCACAGCACTCTACCCAGGACGACAGCTTGAGCTCTGTCTCAAAAAAAATAAATAAATAACTGTATCTTTGATATCTGATTATGAAGATACTTATTACAGAATTGTATAGTAATGAGAGTGGGTGTATAAAGAAGGAAATATGTAATATGTGTCCATAACTTGTGCATTCAAAGGTGAGTTTTTTATATTCCCAGTCATTTCTCAAAATTGTGCCACAGTTTCGTTTCTTTTTTGTTTATTTAGAGTATGGCTGTCTCATACAGTTTAAGGTTTATATTTTGTAGATGTTGAAAGGGAGGGGGACAAAAAGATGTTCTTCATCATATTACTTAGATCATATATATAAAAGTTACTACTAGTTGAATAGAATCTACTGTCTTCATAGAGCTATTCTTCTGACTACTAAATTTATGGCCATTTGCTTTGGAGACCAATTATACACTTTTAGTTTTCTTTTCATTGCTTTTCTGAGTTACTTCTACTATTTGGATTCTGTATCTCCCACTTGCTGGATTGTTTTCTTTTTTGCCAAGATATATTTCCAAATAATTTTTTTTACCTGATAAAGTTTTATGTGTGGATGGCATATTTTCTTAATCCCTACATATGTGAAATTGACTTTATTTTGCTATTAGATGTTTTGTCTAGGTGGAGAATTCTGTACTCAGGTGTTTTTTCCTTTGATTGATTACAGTAACAAGTGTTTCTGAGTAGAAGGCTAATTTTATTCATACCTATTTAGTTTCTCTGAAAGCTTTTAAGATGAAAAGATAGAGCCAGGTACACCTGTAGTCCTAGCTACTTGGGAAGCTAACAGGTATGCTGTGGTGACCTCATAGGAGCAGGGGATCACCAAGTTGCCTAAGGAGGGATGAACCAGCCCAGATTGGAAACATAACAAGAATTCCCAAGATGATCAGGAGCAGGATTGTGTCTTACGAATAGCCACTGCCCTCCAGTCTGGGCAACATAGTGAGACCTTGTATTTTGTTTTTAAAAAATTTTTTAAAAGTTGGTATTGTAGAGTGATAACCTCTCTGCAAAAGAGTTATTTGAGAGGCCCTAAAGGAAGTTAAGAGAACAATCTCTAAGACAGTGGTTCTCAACCTTCTTAACTCTGCGACTCTTTTTTTACCCCAGAAACAGAGTCTCACTTTGTCGCTCTCAGTAGAGCACTGTGGTGTCTCAGCTCACAGCAACTTCCAGCTCTTGGGCTTCGGCAATTCTCTTGCCTCAGCCTCCCGAATAGCTAGGACTACAGACACCCACCACAACACCCGGCTGTTTTTTGATGGCAGTTTGGCCTGGGCTGGTTTTAAACCCGCCACCCTCGGTATATGGGGACAGCACCCTACTCACTGAGCCACAGGTGCCGCCCTCCTGCGGTCCTGTAGTACAGTTCCTGTGGGTCACAACCCACAGGTTGAGAACTGCCACTCTAAGAATTCTATGAAGAAGAAAGCAATTTTAGATAATGAGCAAGGGCAGACGCCTTAGGAACACATATGGTGATTCAAGAATTTCCTTTATTGTCTCGGCGCCTATGGCTAAAGCGCCAGCCACGTACACCTAAGCTGGCGGGTTCAAATCTAGCCCAGGCCCGCCAAACAGCAATGACGGCTGCAACCAAAAAATGGCCAGGCATTGTGGCGGGCGCCTGTAGTCCCAGCTACTTGGAAGGTGGAGGCAAGAGACTCGCTTGAGCCCAGGAATCGGAGGTTGCTGTGAGCTGTGAAGCCACAGCACTCTATCCGGGGTGACAGCTTGAGGCTCTGTCTCAAAAAAAAAAAAAGAATTTCATTTATTTATTGATTGATTGATTTTTCTTTGAGACAGAGTTCCACTATGTTGTCCTTGGTAGAGTGCCAGGGTGTCACAGCTCACAGCAACCTCAAACTCCTGGGCTTAAGCAGTCTTCTTGCCTCAGCCTCCCCATTAGCTGGGACTACAGGCCCTCACCACAATGCCCAGCTATTTTTTGTTGCAGCTGGCATTTGTTGTTTAGCAAGCCTGGGCTGGGTTTGAACCAGCCAGCCTCGGTGTATGTGGCTAACACCGTGACCACTGTGCTATGGGTGCTGAGCCCATTCAGGAATTTCTAAGTAGGGTCAGTATAGTTAGTCCAGTTAGCAAAGTTATCTCTTGATTTGGGACTCATTCTTATATCCTACTCGGAGCATTCAGTGATTTCTAAAAAAATCTAAAGATAGTGTGTTCTTTCACGTGAAGAAAGTTTTCTCTTATTAATTCTTTGATTCAGTTTTTAATTTTCTACTTTTCCGAAAATAACAGTATACTGACTTTGCAGATGCTAGTCTATTGAATTTTTCCGAAGATCTTTGTTAGAGGATTTTTTGTTGTTGTTGTGGAGCAATCATTGAGGGTACAATGAACCAGGTTATACTGCTTGGCATTTGTTAGTTAAAGTCCCTCTTATAATTGTGTCCCACCCCCAAGATGTGTGTCACACTTCGTGACTCCCTACCCGCCTCCCTCCTTCCCTCTCTCCACTCCCCTATTCCACTATCCCCTACCATGTACTAGTAACAGTTGTCCTCATATCAGAATTGAGTACATAAGATTCTTGCTTTTCCCATCCTTGTGATGCTTTACTAAGAAGGATATATTTCGACTCCATCCACATTATTACAAAGATGTAAAGTCTCCATCTTATTTTAGTGGCTGAATAGTATTCCATGGTATACATTTACCACAGCTTGTTAATCCATTCCTGGATTGGTGGACATTTAGGCTGTTGCCACATTTTAAAAATTGTAAATTGACTATGATAAACAGTCTAGTGCAAGTGTCCTTATGGTAAAATGATGTTTTTTTCCTCTGGGTAGATGCCCAGTAATGGGATTGCAAGATCAAATGGGACATGTATTCTGAGTTCTTTGTGGATCCTCTATACTGCCTTCCAAAAAGGTTGTTATTAGTTTGCAGTCTCACCAGCAGTGTAAAAATGTTCCCTTCTCTTCACCTTCACACCAGCATCTGCAACTTTGAGACTTTGTGATGTGGGCCATTCTTGCTAGGGTTAGGTGATATCTCAGGGTGATTTTGATTTGCCTTTCTCCAATAATTAGGGATGATGAGCATTTTTTCATATGTTAGCCATTCATCTGTCTTCATTAGAACATGGATACAAGGGATTGTTCGCTCTTTTTTTGTTGTTGAATTTGAGTTCTCTGTAGAATCTAGTTATCAAACTTTTGTCTGATTCATAATATGCAAATTTCTTTTCCTATTTTGATGGTTGTCTACTTGCTTTGGTTGTTGTCTCCTTATCTGGAGAGAAGCTATACAGTTTAATTAAATCCCATTTGTTTATTTTTTTTGTCGTTGTTGTGGCAGTTGCCAGTGGAGTCCTCTTTATAAAGTCTTCTCTCAGCCTGATACCTTCAAGTATTTTCTACACACTTTCTTTGAGGATTTTTATTGTTTCATGCCTTAGATTTATATCTTTTATCCATCTTGAATCAATTTTAGTGAGTAGAGAAAGGTGTGGGTGCATTTCCAGTCTTTTACACATGGTTATCCAGTTCTCCCAGCACCATTTATGGAATAGGGATTCACTCCCCCAGTGTATGTTCTAGTTTGGTTTATCAAAGATCAGGTGGTTGTTAAGATACTAGTTTCATCTAATGGTTTCAGATGTCTGTGTTTCTATTTTTGTGTCCGTACCACACTGTTTTGATTACTATGGTCTTGCAGTATAGCCAAAAACTCTGGTAGGCTGATGCTCCTGGCCTTGTTTTTATTACTAAGAATTGCCTTAGCTCAGCAGTTCTCAACCTGTGGGCAATGACCCCTTTTGGGGTCAAACTTCCTTTTCACAGGGGTTGCCTAAGACCATCCTGCATATCAAATATTTACATTACGATTCATAACAGCAGCAAAATTACAGCTATGAAGTAGCAATGAAAATAATTTTATGGTTGGGGGTCACTACAACATGAGGAACTGTATTAAAGGGTCAAGGCATTAGGAATGTTGAGAACCACTTCCTTAGCTATACAGGGTTTTTTCTGGTTCCATACAAAATGCAGAATTTTTTTTTTTCCAAATCTTGAAAGTATGATGTTGGTATTTTAATGGGGATTGCATTGAATCTGCAGATTGCTTTTGGAAGTATAGACGTTTTAAGACTGTGAGCATGCTATGTTTTTCTATTTGTTAATATCTTCTGCTATTTCTTTTCTTAGGGTTTCATAGTTTTCTTTATAGAGGCCCTTTGCCCCTTTGTTAGGTATATTCCTAGGTATTTCATTTTCTTTGAAGCTACTGTGAAGGGAATTGTATCTTTGATTAGCTTTTCATCTTGGCTGTTATTGGCATATACAAAAGCTACTGATTTGTGGATCTTGATTTTATATCCTGAGACATTACTATATTTTTTGATTACTTCCAGGAATCTTGGGGTTGAGTCTCTGGGGTTCTCTAAGTATAAAATCCATATTGTTGGCAAAGAAGGAGAGTTTAACTTCCTCTGCCTCCATTTCTATGCCCTTTATTACCTTCTCTTGCCTGATAGTATTGGTAGAACTTTTAGCACTATGTTCAATAGTAGTGTTGATACAGGACAACATTGTCTTGTTCCAATTCTGAGTTGAAAAAGCTTTCAGTATAATATTAGCTGTGGGTTTGTCTTAGGTGGCTTTGATCAGTTTGAGAAATGTGCCAGCTATGCCTATATCCTTCACAGTTCTAATTAGAAAAGGATGTTGAATTTTATCAAATGCTTTTTCTGAATCTATTGAGAGGATCATATGGTCTTTGTTTTTGCTTCTGTTGAATTACATATACTCACTTGCATATGTTAAGCCAGCCTTGCATTCCCTCGGATCATGATACATGGTTTTTTGTTTTTTTTAGTTTTTTTTTTTATTTACTATGTGCCCTTATACAGAAAAAAAAAGTGCGAGTTAAACTACAGCATATGTACTCATATCATTATAATAATAAACACTTCCAACAGTTCTTTGATTATAAAAACATTTACATGTTAACTACAAATAGAAAAATG
>CAUYRH010004230.1:0-20155 GCA_963574655.1 Perodicticus potto | reverse complement strand
TTTTCCAAATCTTGAAAGTATGATGTTGGTATCTTAATAGGGATGGCATTAAATAGGTAGACTGCTTTGGGAAGTATAGACATTTTAACAATGGATTCTTCCCAGCCATGAGCATGGTATGTTCTTCCATTTGTTAATATCCTCTGCTATTGGGCGGCCCCATATACCGAGGGTGGCGAGTTCAAACCCAGCCCCAGCCAAACTGCATCAAAAAATAGCTGGGCGTTGTGGCAGATGCCTGTAGTCCCAGCTACTCAGGAGGCTGAGGCAAGCGAATCACCTAAGCCCAGGAGTTGGAGGTTGCTGTGAGTTGTGACTCCACTGCACTCTACCAAGGGTGATAAAGTGAAGATTGTCTCTACAAAAAAAAATCCTCTGCTATTTCCTTTCTTAGGATTTCATAATTTTCTTTATAGAGGTCCTTCACCTCCTTTGTTAGGTATATATCTAGGTATTTCATTTTCTTTGAAGCTATGATGAAGGAATTTGTGTCCTTAATTAGCCTCTCATCTTGACTGTTATTGCCATGTACAAAGGCTACTGACTTGTGGACATTGATTTTATATCCTGAGACATTACTGTATTTTTTGATGACTTCCAGGAGTCTTGTAGTTGAGTCTTTGGGTTCTCTAAGTATAAGATCATATTGTCAGCAAAGAGGGAGAGTTTGACTTCCTCTACTCCCATTTGGATGCCCCTTGTTTCCTTGTCTTGCCTAATTGTATTGGCTAGCACTTCCAGCTCTACGTTGAATAGTAATGGTGACAGAGGACAACCTTGTCTGGTTCCAGTTCTAAGAGGAAAAGCTTTCAGTTTTATTCCATTCAGTAAAATATTAGCTGTGGGTTTGTCATAGATAGCTTCAATCAGTTTCAGAAATGTGCCACCTATGCCTATACTCTTCAGTGTTCTAATTAGAGAAGGATGCTGGATTTTATCGAATGCTTTTTCTGCATCTATTGAGAGGATCATATGATCTTTGTTTTTGCGTCTGTTAATATGGTGGATAACATTTATGGACTTGCCTATGTTAAAACAGCCTTGCATTCCTGGGATGAAACCTACTTGATCATGATGTATGACTTTTTTAATGATTATCTATTGGCTAGGATTTTGTTGATAATTTTTGCATCTATGTTGGTCTGAAATTCTCCTTATTAATTGGGTCTTTTCCTGGTATTGATATCAGGGTGATGTTTGCTTCGTAGAACGTGTTGGGGGAAGATACCTTCCTCTTCAGTTTTTTGGAATAATTTCTGCAGTATGGGAATAAGCTCTTCATTGAAGGTTTGATAGAATTCTGGTGTGAAGCCTACAGACCAGGGCTTTTTTTTTTTTTTTTTTTTTTTTTGCCGTTTTTGTCCGGGGCTGGGTTTGAACCCACCACCTCCGGCATATGGGGCTGGTGCCCTATGCCATTGAGCCACAGGTGTTGCCCCCAGGGCATTTTTTTGGTTGGAAGATTTTTTATTGTTTCTGTAATCTCAGTGTTTGAAATTGGTCTGTTCAGGAGCTCTATTTCTTCCAGGCTAAGTCTAGGGAGAGGGTGTGATTCCAAATACTGATCCATTTCTTTCACATTGTCAAATTTGTGGGCATAGAGTTTCTGGTAGTATTCAGAGATGATCTCTTGTATCTCTATGGCATCAGTTGTTATTTCCCCTTTATCGCTTCTGATTGAGGTTACTAGAGATTTTACTTTTCTATTTCTAGTTAGTCTGGCCAAAGGTTTACCTATTTTATTTATTTTTTCAAAAACCCAACTCCTTGTTTCATTAATTTTCTGAATGATTCTTTTGTTTTCAATTTCATTGATCTCTGATTAATTTTGGATATTTTCTTCTGCTGGGTTTAGGCTTAGATTGTTCTTTTTCCAATTCCATAAGATGGCTTGTGAGTTTATTGATGCATTCTCTTTTCTGTTTTTTGAATGTAGGCATCTAAAGCAGTAAATTTTCCTCTCAGAACTGCTTTTTGCAGTATCCCACAGGTTTTGGTAGCTTGTGTCTTCATTGTTGTTTTACTGAAGGAAGTTAATGATTTCCTATTTTATTTCTTCCTGAACCCAACTGTCACTGAACAGAAGTTTGTTTAATTTCCAAGCCTTTGTGTGGGGTTGAATGTTTTTGTTGGAGTTGAGTTCCAAGATACAAGGTAAAATTTCAATTCTTTTGATTCTGTTGAGGTTTGTTTTGTGTCTTAGGATGTGGTCAATTTTGGAGAATGTTCCATGGGGCGATGAGAAGCATGTATATTCTTTTATCTTTGAGATGGAGTGTTCTGTATGCATCCATCAAGCACAGTTGTTCTAGGGTCTCATTTAAGTCCCCTATATACTTGTTTAATTTCTGTTTAGAGGATCTGTCCAGCTCTGTAAGAGGAATGTTAAAGTCCCCTGTTATTATGGTATTATAGGATATCGTATTGCTTAAACTGAGTATGGTCTGTTTCAAGAATCTAGGAGCATTTAAATTGGGTGCATAAATATTTAGAATTGAAACGTCTTGTATTTTTCCCTCGACCAATGTAAAGTGACCATCTTTGTCTTTTTGGCTTTAGTTGCTTTAAATCCACATGTATCTGAAAATAAGATTGCAGCTCCTCTTTTCTTGTGAATTCCATTTGCCTGAAAAATTGTCTTCCAACCCTTAACTCGGAGTTTTAATTTGTGTCTTTTGAAACTAGGTGTGTTTCCTGCAGACAGCAAATGGATGGCTTGTGTTTTTTAATCCAGTCAGCCAATCTATGCCTCTTCAGTGGGGAATTCAAGCCATTAAAACTTACTGAGATAATTGATAAGTGCGGTAGTGTTCTATTCATTTTATTTTGTGAGAGTCCATTGCTTAATTTTATCTTTTGCATCAGTGTGGAAGCTACGTTCTGTCCTTTAATTTCTGAGTTCTTACTTTGCTGTTGATGCATTGTGGTGGTCAATGTGTAGAACAGGTTGAAATATTTCCTGTATAGCTGATCTTGTGGCGAATTTCCTCAGTGTTTATATATCAGTGAATGATTTGATTTCTCCGTCAATTTTAAAGCTTATCTTAGCAGGATATAGAATTCTGGGCTGGAGATTGTTCTGTTTAAGTAGATTAAAGGTAGATGACTATTGTCTTCTTGCTTGGAAAGTTTCATTAGAGAAGTCTGCAGTCACCCTGATGGATTTGCCGTATAGGTCAACAGGCGCTTTCTCCTGACAGCTTGAAGAATCTTTTCTTTAGTCTTGACTTTGGACAGGTTCATCGCAATGTGTCTTGAGGAAGCTTGGTTAGAATTGAGGCGACCTGGGGTCTGATATCCCTCTGAAATGAATGTGTTGGAATCTTTGGTGATATTTGGGAAATTTTCATTTATAATATTTTCTAGTATGGCTTCCATTCCCCTGGGGCATTCTTCTTCCCCTTCTGGGATACCTATAACTCATATGTTTGAAAGCTTCATAAAATTCCATAATTCTGTCAGTGAACGTTCTGCTTTCTCTCTCTTCTTTTCTGCCTCTCTAACTATCTGAGTCATCTCAAGAGCTTTGTCCTCTACTTCTGAGAGTCTTTCTTCTACATGGTCTAATCTGTTGTTGATACTTTCTATTGCATCTTTAAGTTCCCTAATTGACTGCTTCAGTTCCTTCAGCTCTGCTATATCCTTTTTATATTCTTCATATCATTCATCTCTTATTTGATTCTGTTTTTGTATTTCCTTTTGATTATTTTCCACTTTATCAACACATTCCTTCATTGTTTCCATCATTTCTTTCATTATTTTCATCATCTGTATTCTAAATTCCCTTGCTGTCATTTCTAACATTTCCTTATAGGTGGAATCCTCTGCAGTAGCTACCTCACAACCCGGTGGAGGAGGTTGCTCTGGACTGGTTTTTCATGATGCCAGGAGTTTTCTTCTGATTCTTCCTCATGAGTGATTTGTTTTATCTGTTTCCTTGCCCTAATTTTCCTTTCACTTCTTCCAGCTCTTTAAGTTGCTGTGCCTCTGGACTAGGGTTTCAATGAGTCCTTTTGGTATAGGACCAGAAGGATGAGAAGACTGAAGAGCAAGAAGGGATAAAAGAAAAGAAAAAGGATGAAGGAGATGGGTTAGGTAGAAGCGAATATTGGCAAAAAGAAGAGAGGCACAGAAAGGGGGACAGGAGCAATATAGGTGTGACCCAACCTTAAGAACCCCCAACCTCTGGGGGTGCCAGGTTGGGTGTTTCCCTTGAGGTCAGCAGCTCTTTGCCAGCCTGTTTGGACACAGTACCCCACCTCCACCAAGTAGAGAGGAAAGACAAAAATGCAATAAATGAAACCAAAACAAGCAAACTGAAAACTTTACAGGATAAAATGGGGGGGGGGGAACCAAGTAGTAGGGGTAGAAACACTAGCAAAAATGAAGTTCTAGTTGTTGAAAAAGGCAACAATGGAAAATTATATTTAAACTAGAAAAATGAAGAAATAAAAGAAGGAAAAATCTATAGGGAAAATGTTGAAATTAAAAACAAAACCACACAACACAAAACGAAACCAAAAACAAAGCAGTATATATATCTTGCTGAATATTGTCTGGGCAACAGGTGATCTTCTGGGGTATGATATGTTAATCACAATGCTGATACGGCTGTACAAGATGGAGACTGGAGGTCTCTAGTGATTTCTCAAACCCTGCAGGGTGGAGAGCCTAAATCTCTCCTCAGCCTGCTTAAAAGGCACTTTAAATTGCTAACCTGGGCTAAGCAGAAGGTTTCCAGGAAAGCACTTGTCTCTGGGATCACTCCTTAAGTGGCTATCCACTTACCCAGTGTGCCAAAACCGGTCTCACTCTGTGCCCCTGAGGGCAAAGGCTGCAAGGTGTCTCAGTCCCCAACTTTAGGCTGCTCAGTCACTAGATTACTCACTCCTGCCTGATGCTTGTTGTGCGACCCTGAGTGGGGAGCTTGCCAGGGCACTTCTCCCACAATGGCTCAGCGGCTCAGTCTGGGGCTCTAGACAACACCTAAAGTCCTTTGCACTCTTGCCCAAGTTCTCCTGAGGTAGTTCAACTAGTTGAGTATCTAGTCCAAAAAAACCCAAACAGCTCACAGGTAAGGCCTTTCCAGTTTGCAATCTCACTGCTGCTGTACTTACAGCTGCCGGCAGGATTAGACTGAAGGAACAAACGCAACCACTTGCCAGTTCTCCACTACTTTTGCCTTCCTTATGGGGTCTAGAAGTCTCTTGCTCATACCCTGTGTCCCCAAAGGGATGTTTCTGGGCAGATCCCACTGGCCAGAGATGCCTGGATTCTTCTTTCCCCAGACTCACTGTGCCCAGTTGCAAGGAAGCTATTACTTGGCTGCCATTTTGCTCTGGAAGTCAACCTCAGTTTTCTTGTCAGAAGCAAGAAGGTGGCATTTGATTTTCAGTTTATTTTGCTATTTTCATACTTCATACTTCCTCATTAAACTTCTGGTAAAATTAAGACATTTCAAGAGGAATTAAGATTGTAGAAAATAGGGGCAGGTCATGGTGGCTCAAGCCTGTAATCCTATCACTTTGGGAGGCCAAAGAGGGTGGATCTCCTGAGTTCAAGTGAGACCCTGTCTCTGCTAAAAGTAGAAAAAACAAAACTAGCTGGGTGTTGTGGTGGGTGCCTGTAGTCTCAGCTACTCAGGAGGCTCAGCAGGAGTATTGCTTGAGCCCGGGTATTTGTAGTTGCTGTGAGATATAATGCGATGGCACTCCACCCAGGGCCACAGGGTGAGACTCTGTCTCAGGAAAAAAAAAATAGGGAAAATAAGACGTGTATTGCTAACACCTATAATTGTGTACATGTCTTTTTTTTTTTAAGACATAGTCTCACTATGTCATTCTGGGTAGAGTGCCATGGCGTCACAGCTCACAGCAACTTTCAACTCTTGGGCTTAAGTGATTCTCTTGTCTCAGCCTCCCAAATAGCTGGAACTACAGATGCCCACCACAATGCCTGGCTATTTTTTTGTTGCAGTTGTCATTGCTGTTTAGCTGGTTTGGGCCAGATTCAAACCCACCAGCCTGGATGTATGTAGCTGGCACCCTACCCACTGAGCTACAGGCGCTGCCTGAGTACATGTCTTAAAATGGTGAGATTATCTTATATGATTACTGATGTCAAAAAAGCATATTTGGAAGGAAATGTCAGACCATTTTGAGAGCATATGGATTGAGAATTAGGATGGTGTTGGCTCGGCGCCTGTGGTACAGTGGTTACGGTGCCAACCACATGCACCACGGCTAGCAGGTTCAAGCTGGGCCAGCTGAACAACAATGACAACTACAACTACAACAACAATTAAAAGAGAATAAGATGGTGCTAGTAGGCTAGGGCTGACATAACAGCTAGTCTGGTCAGTTTAGGTCCCACTTGACTTACACCTCATGTCTGCCATTCTTGTCCTGTAATTTAGCTTCAACCTAAAAATGTTTATCTTGAGTAGTTTAGGGCAGTTGATTTAGGAGATTAACTTTTGAATTGGAAATGTAATAGGTCATGTGCTATGCCCAATATTATTTATTATAGGTCAGGGGTTATGCTAACAATTGTTTAAGATAAGGGTTAATATGATTTTTGCTCTCAATTTTTTGTATAAAACTGTGGTTTTGGAAATGAAAGAACAGAACAGTCTTCAAGAGGCTACTCTCACTGTTTACAGAATTGCTGGTCTTCTGATAATAAAGCATGGTGGACCTGTCCCCTGTTTTTGCATATTAGCTGGACGGTGACAGGCTGCCACAGACCCCTTTGTCTGCTAATAATTTCAGTTCTGTTTCTTTTCTCTGTTCCCTTCCTCTGTGTTCATCAGCTCTTTGTCTCTCTTATCTTCCCCTTCCTGTTCTGATTCAGGTCAGTGGGGCATAATGGAAACAACTCCCTGCCCCCACCACTCCACAGACTGAAAGAATGCTCCTCAGGGCAAGGGTAGGTGGGTCCTACAAGAGTGGGGAATCTAAACAAGGAGTTCGAATGGCCTTGGAGTGGCTGATGGTGACCTGTTCCTTTCCAGTCAGTTTCTTGTTTTTCAGTGCCATTCAGAATCTGTTCCTTCTACACCTGCACCATAGATATTCCTAAACTCCCAAGAGCAATGTACAGAATAGTCTGGGGCCGGCGCCCTACTCAATGAGCCACAGGCGCCGCCCCACAGTGTGTCTTTATGCAAATTATTTCATCCTGTGCCTTTCTCTTCACCTGTAGCCTGGCGTTCTAGTACTTGTTCCATTGTGTGTGGAGATTGAATGAGTTAATGCATGTGAAGTGTTGGAGCAGTGCCTGATGTTAGCAATTGCTGTTGCTACTTCTGACACAAGAGTATAATGATACAGATTTATATAAACTCAGTCCTTTTGCCTAAATGCTCAACTTTTGGCTTAACATTGTTATATTTAATCTTTAATTTCTAATGGATCTAAAGTTACGTCTACTTTTTTCATTCCTAAAATTAGACCTTCTTTTATTTTTCTTTATCAAATTCTATAGACTCTATAGGTAACAAATTGAGACCTTGTCTCTACAAAAGAGTTTTAAAAGCAGCTGGATGTGGTGGCCCATGCCTATCAGGTACTTGTGGCTGAGGTAGGATGATCACATGGGGTCAGGAGTTGGAGGCAGCAGTGACCTCTGATTGTACCACTGCACTCTAGCCCAGGCAGCAATTCTGTAGAGTAGCGATTCTCAACTGCTATGACATTAAATGAGTTGTGACCCACAGGAATTGTATTAAAGGGCCACAGCATTAGGAAGGTTGAGAACCATTGCTATAGAGATTAGTCTATTTTATTTGGGTTTTTTTTGGTTGTTTTTTTTTTTTTAAGAGACAGTCTCACTTTTGTCATCCTCGGTAGAGAGCTGTGGTGTCACAGCTCACAGCAACCTCCAGCTCTTAGGCTTAGGTGATTCTCTTGCCTCAGCCTCCCGAGTAGCTGGGACTACAGGCGCCCGCCACAAGGCCCAGCTATTTTTTTGTTGCAGTTTGGCCAGGGCTGGGTTTGAACCCACCACCCTTGGTATATGGGGCTGGCGCCCTACCGAGCCATAGGTGCTGCTATTTTATTGGGGGTTTTTTGAGGAACCTTCTTAGGCTTTTGTTAATCCTCTATCTTTTGCAAATTTCATGAGTTTCTGATTTTCATTGCCTGCCTTCTGCTTTTTTTAGTTTATTGGGTTGTTCTTCCCACTAGCAGTGTCAGTCTCCTTTTTTTCTCCCCCTTAATAGCCACGATTAATTTCAGTTTCCTTGTAATCACTCCAGGTAGGTATGTATTTATTTTTTAAGATATTTAACACTTGATGATCAACTTTAAACAAAAGAGCAGCCTCAGAGTTAGCACCTTCAGCAGACATTAGTATCTATTCAGAAATTAATGACATTGCTTTGTTTTCCTTATATTTTTCAGTTTACGTATAGCTGAACTGACTAATTTTTGGTCCTCGTATTTGTGAGTGTTAAGACATGTAGTGTTGGGCGGCGCCTGTGGCTCAAAGGAGTAGGGTGCCAGCCCCATATATCGAAAGTGGTGGGTTCAAATCCGGCCCTGGCCCAAAGCTGCAAAAACAAACAAACAAAATGTGGTGTTAAGATAAATAGTACCCACTTATCCACAGGAGATGCAATTCAACACCCCCAGTGGAAGACTGACATCATAGATAGTAATGAACCCTATCTATATATGGTTTTGCCTTTGATATTGTTTGTTTTATAAATTAGGCACAATGAGAGGTTAGCAGTAACTAATAATAAAATAGAATAATAACAGCATGCCAGCATCATTACTCTTATGCCTGGGGAACTTTATTAAGTAAATAAGCCTGATGTGGTAGCTCATGGCGATAATCCTAGCACTTTCAGAGGCTCAGATGGGAGGATTGCTTGTGCCCAGGAGTTTAAGACAACCGTGAGCAACACAGTGAGACAGTATCTCCACAAAAACAAAAACGTTAGCTGGAATTGGTGGTGCATGCTTATAGTTCCAGCTACCGGGGAGGCTAAAACAGGAGGATCATAGGAGCTCAGGAGTTGGAGGCTTCATTCTGCTATGATCACACCACTGCATTCCAGTTTGGGTGACAGAGTGAGACTCTGTCTCAACAAAGTGAGTGGAATAGAAAGGACTAGTGGCCTTCCCCATCCCATCTTCTTGCTATGATATTAAGTGTGTAGTTCCATTGGGGAAGATGTAGGTAAAGGGTGAATGATGTCTTCATGTTTTGAGGTTTAAAAGACAAGAAGGGTGTTGCTTGCTTACTTACTGCTTTAAATACCTGTTAAAGTTTAACAAGAATGTGTTTTTTTTTTTCTTTCTACCAAGCCAAACTGGCAAGACGCAGTCAAGAACGGGACAATCTTGGCATGTTGGTGTGGTCACCTAATCAGAATCTGTCAGAAGCAAAATGTAAGTCGGCACCTTTATTTTCCACATTTCTTTTCCAGCTTTCTTTTTTTTTTTTTGAGACAGAGCCTCAAGCTGTCACCCTGGATAGAGTGCTGTGGCATCACAGCTCACAGCAACCTCCAATTCCTGGGCTCAAGTAAGTCTCTTGCCTCTGCCTCCCAAGAAGCTGGGGCTATAGGCGCCCACCACAACGCTCAGCCATTTTTTGGTTGCAGCCGTCATTGTTGTTTGGCGGGCCCAGGCTGGATTCGAACCCGCCAGCTCAGGTGTACGTGGCTGGCGCCTTAGCCTGTTGAGCCACAGGCGCCGAGCCCCAACTTTCTTAATGTAAAGTTGTAAAGGCATCTTTATAGCTAAAAGTTCCTATATAGAGAGTTGCCATAACACTTCATGTGCAATTTAAAATAGACAACTATTTAGTAGACAACTAAATAATTTGAAGAGTAAGTATGTATTTCACTACTGTGCCCTGTCATAATGAATTAGAGATTCCTAACACATGGTTTCATAATCTTCCACATTTTTCAAAATGATGTATAAGGTGAGGTGTGCTGGCTCATGCCTGCAATCCCAGTTCTTTGAGCACTGGAGGCAGGATGATCACTTGAGGCTAAAAGTTCCAAACCAGCCTGGGCAACATAGCAAGACTGTGTCTCTATAAAAAGTAGAAAAATTAGCTGGGCATGGGAGTGTACCTATCATCTCCCAACTACTTGGGAGGCTGAGGGGGGAGGATCGCTTGAGCCCAGGATTTCAAGGTCACATTGAGCTACAATTGTGCCACTGCATTCTAGCCTGAGTGACAGAGTGTGAGATCCTTGTCTTCTAAAGAGAAGAGGCTCAAAATGAAAAGAAAATTTTAATGCAGGATATAACTTCCTCAGCTGGGACTTTATAGATTTATAAAGATGAGTTAAACAAGTTTTAATTTGAAGATTACAAAGGCTAGATATATGCCATTGGAAATAGAGTTTATAATGTAGCACATGAGCTTAACTGGAAGTATAGTTTTTGAATTGGCTATTGGACATTGTTTAAATATTCTGACCTATGTTGAATTATCTTTTAAGGGTAGGAATTCTATAGCTATTAATCTTCTGTTTTCTCCTATCGAATATTTCCATGCATGATTAATTTTATATGTATTGTTATATGTTTTTGTCATTTTCAAAGCATTTTCTACATAATTTAAGTAAGTGAAAACAAACTAAATCTCCCCTTTGTGAATATTTCCATGGAGGCCCATGTGGGTTTGTTAACTCACATGCAAAGTTTTAGGTATAATGTCCATTTTTCTGGGGAGAAAGGACATTGGATCCTCAAAAGGATCTTTGAAAAAAATAGATTAAGAATCATCATTCTTTTAAAAGGCAGTAAGGCTTAGAAAGCTACCAGTGTAAATGTTCATATGAAATCCATTAAATTGCTGTGAAGCATAGAACTATTAGGCTTTGATTAGAATTTTCCAAATTATGTTTTGAAATATTAAAATAGCTTGGTGCCTGTGACTCAAGCAGCTAATGCGCCAGCCACATACACCTGAGCTGGCGTGTTCGAATCCAGCCCGGGCTCACCAAACAAGGACAACTACAACCAGAAGATAGCCAGGTGTTGTGGCTGGCGCCTGTAGTCCTAGCTACTTGGGAAGCGGAGGCAAAAGAATCGCTTCAGCCCAGGAGCTGGAAGTTGCTGTGAGCTGTTTGACACATGACATTCTATCCAGGGGGACAGCTTGAGGCTCTGTCTCCAAAAAAAAAAAAATTTAGTAGTGAAATATTAAAATAGTTGTTACCAGGTTTCTAGTGCCACCTCAATGTGAGAGATGATGTATATTCTCTTATCTTCCTCTTGTATATTAAAAATCTGTTAGTATATTTAAGATACTCAGAGCTTATATTATAAAGAAGCAGTTTAATTTTGACCTAGAAGTATCCATTGTTCTTGAACAGTACTCTCCATGAAACATGGGAAATCCAAGTACTCTTAGTAATGGGAAACCTAATAATGTTAAAAGACTTCTCAATCTAATGTGATTTTTAGAAAGATAATTTTATCAGTATCAGGCTACTGTTTAGGAGTTTTCAATGAAGAACAGAATAATGTGAAGAGTATTTCTGATACCTTTACTGTCCTTGGGAAGACCTCTGTAAATATTTCTTGATTTTTGTTTTATTTTCCTTTGAGCACTTTGAATACTCAAATAAATCTGAGTACCTTTCAAAAGCAGTCTCTTTTGAACATGTTCTTTCTTACAGAGTGCTGAAAATCTGACTCTCTTTAATTTGTAAAGCTTTGTTTTCCTAAAAACAAAGAAATCAATCTGCTAACTAAATAAATAAATATGCTTCCATGTGAGCTTATTAGATGTTTAGTCATCCTATCTCCTTTACTCTTTAAGTCCATGTTCCACCTGCATCGTAGCTTCAACCGTTTTTTCAGATGATTTGATTTTTAGGTCTCTTTTCATCTCTGTTGCCTTCCCGGATATAATTGGTCACAATGCACACGTTAAATTGTGGTGCTCAGAACCGAATGTTAAGCATAGTGAGCATTTGTTGAGCCTTTATGCCAAGCATAGTACTAAAATGCTTTTCATGCTCCTGTATCATTCAGTGTTCACAATAACCCAAGAGAAAGATTTGTTTCCATTTTACAGATGGCATTCCACAGTTCAAAGATGGCTGTGAAACTAACATAGTGGCAGAACTAGGAATAGCATCCAGGCTTACTGGTTCTTCACTCTTGGGTTATGCTCTGATGTACCATGCAGGCTGCGTTACATCAGTACTGTCTCATTCCAGCCACTATTACAGTTTAACAGTGTTATTACAATTTAGGGTGTATTAGTATCTTCTGCTATTATATTACCTGTTGGAGCCAGTATTTAATTTTAATATCATCTTATTTTTCATAGATCTAGAAGAAAAGAGCAGAATATGGAAAGCTAATAGATTTTTAAATAGTATTGCTTAAATTAAATTTGTAATTTAACTGCAAGACCTGCTTATAGTAAACTTTTACTTTAGAGTAAAACTTTGAAAACTAATCTAAAGGTAACATTTATGTAGCCAGGCACAGTGGTTCTCGATGATAATCCCAACACTTTGGAAGGCTGAAAGGGAGGGAGGAATGCTTGAGCCAGGGGTTTGAGACCAGCCTGGGCAACATGGTGAGACCCTATGTCTACACAAAATTTAAAAAGAAGAAAGAATTAGCCAGGCATGGTGGCAAACACGTTATTCAGGAGGCTGAGGTGGGAACATTGATTGAGCCCAGGATTTGAAGTTGCAGTTAGCTGTGATGGCACCACTGCATTTCATTCTAGACAACAGCATGACCCTCTCTCTAAAAAAATTAAAAGCATGAACAACTATAGATCCACACCAGAGAAAAACACAATTAAATTCAAGAAGGGGAGGAGAGGTGTTGGTAAGCTTCCGCCTATCAAGTACAATGTAGGAGCATAGGGCATATTTCCTAGGTGAAGGACTCAATTACAACTCAGATTTTAACCTTACAAACACAAAAAACATAACCTAATCGTATGTACTCTTACGTTAATTCAAAATAGAAAATAAAAATTCCTGGAGATGAGCAAAAAAAAAAAAAAAGTAGCAAATTTTCATATTTGAAGATGCAGAAGAGTATACAGAAGGAAAAAATTCACACATTATTTCATTTACCTAGAGATGATAACTACAAAATAGTTTGGGTTATTTCTACCAATCTTATGCTTTTTTTATATAAGTGGGATGATGAAATATCTCTGGGTATGTCTGTGTATTATCTTCCTAAACATTAACCTAAGCAGTTCCCACATTGTTAAAACCCTTATAAACATTTAAAACTATTATGTAGTATTCCATTATATGGCTGTGTCAGTGTATTTAACTATTGCTGCATTGAGAATTTAAGTAGTTTCTAATTTGTTACTATAAAAGAAGACTAGCAGGGATGTTCAACCTAAAGCCCGTGGGCCACGTGGTGACTATTTGAGGACTTGTTGCTTGTCCAAGGTGTTGAATATCATGAAAAGTATACACAGACTTTTTTTTTTTGAGAAAGTGCCTCAAGCTGTCGCCCTGGGTACAGTGCCGTGGCATCACAGCTCACAGCAACCTCCAACTCTTGGGCTCAAGCGATTCTCCTGCCTCTGCCTACCAAGTAGCTGGGACCACAGATGCCTGCCATAACACCCAGCTGTTTTTTGGTTCTAGTTGTCATTGTTGTTTGGCAGGCCTGGGCTGGATTTGAACCCACCAGCTCTGGTGTATGTGGCTGGCGCCTTAGCTCCTTGAACTACAGGCGCCAAGCCCCAAGGCAACTCTTATTCTAATAAGACAGAGAAGAAAAAGATTGGATACCCCTTCGTGAAAAACTGAGTCACAGAGCTTTGTCTTTGTTTGTCTGAAATATTTTCTTACATTGTATGTGGATCACTACGAAAGTTTTAAGGCAGATTGTTATGGTCCATTATTTCACTTTCACAAAACATAGTTGACAGCATCCTTTCTGATTCATCTACGCAAGTTCCAGTTTGCCTACCTTATTGGTGTTGCTAGGAGAGCTTCCATGTATTCTTGGAGGAATGGAATTGTGGGTAGAAGGGGACACACTTCAACAGTGAAGTGTTAGGATGTAAAAATATTGTGGTGCTTGATGTGAGTTGGGTTCCTCTGAATAGGTTCCTATTTGTGGACCTTTGGGAACCATACTCTCTGAGCTGTAGTCTAATTGATCATAGCCAGGTCTCAAAATGTAATTACAATGTTACTGCAAGCAAGTATACAGTTTGTTCTCTTTGCTATCTTTTTTCCCTCAATGCTACTCCTCTCCAATATATAAGCAAAAAAGTTTTTATTCTTGCCTTTCTTTTGAAATACGGTGAAAGTCTTGACTGTCCAACATTTATTCTAACTTCAGTAGAAATAGGAGATGTAGCACATGTCTAGATTTTTAGCATGTGTCCCAAAATTATATCTAAGGATGTGCCTGGCTTTTCCTGTGTTGGTTTCTGTCTTTTTTTTTTTTTTTTTGAGACAGAGCCTCAAGCTGTCACCCTGGATAGAGTACCATGGCATCACAGCTCACAGCAACCTCCAATTCCTGGGCTCGAGCGAGTCTCCTGCCTCCGCCTCCCAAGTAGCTGGGACTGCAGGCACCCACTACAACGCCCGGCCATTTTTTTTTTTCGGTTGCAGCGGTCATTGTTGTTTGACGGGCCCAGGCTAGATTCGAACCCACCAGCTCAGGTATACGTGGCTGGCGCCTTAGCCTGTTGAGCCACAGGCGCCCAGCCGGTTTCTGTCTTACAGTGAATGTTTACAGTTCTATCTTTTAGGATTACTGGAAACTTATAAAATTATTTTGTGCTCATAAAAGTAAATGCTGTTGTAGGAAATTCAGACAATTATAATACAGATAGTGAGAAAGCCCTCCTGTTTTTATTATAATATTTTACAATAGATAGTCTTTCCCCTGGTTTTTTTTTGTTGTTGTTGTTTGTTTGTTTGTTTTTGAGACAGAGTTTCCCTTCACTCTTTCTCCAGGCTACAGAGTGTTAGCTCACATGAACCTCAAACTCCAGGGTTCAAGGAATCCTTCTGCCTCAGTCTTTGGAGTAGCTGGGACTGCAGTTGCCTGCCATAATGCCTGGCTATTTTTAGGAGAGTTAGGGTCTCAGTCTTGCTCAGGCTGGTCTCAAACTCCTGAGCTTAAGCACTTTTCCTGCCTCAGACTCCCAGAGTGCTAAGATTACAGACATGAGCCAACACACTTGGCCTTTCTCTGATATTTTAATGCATATTACATAAGCTTTTATCACAAAATATGAGCTGTTCATCAGTTTGCTCTTAAAAATCATTTGGAACTTTGTTCTTTTATAGGAATTGCCTAATATTTGACTATAAAAAGTAGTGATGTATCATAATTTAGTTGTTTTTGTTTTTTGTGTTTTTGAGACAGAGTCTCACTCTGTTGCCCAGGCTAGAGTGCTGTGGCCTAGTGTCAGCCTAGCTTACAGCAATCTCAAACTCTTGGCTCAAGTGATCCTCTTGTTTCAGCCTCCCAGTATCTGGGACTACTGGCAGTTGCCACACACCTGCTATTTTTAGAGACAGGGTCTTGCTCTTGCTCAGGCTGGTCTCTGAATTTCTGAGCTCAGGCAATCCACCCACCTCAGCCTCCCAGACTGCTAGGATTACAGGTGTCAGCCACCTGTCCCAGCCCATAACTGTATTTTTCAAGCAAAAAAGTATAGGGAGTTCTGCTGCTTCTGCACAGGCAGAGTTCATCAGAAGGACATATTTGATACAATTAACAAACCTACACTGATAGATCATTGTCATTCAAGGTTCAAAGTTTGTGTTAGGGTCACTATTGTGTTACATGTTCTGTGGGTTTTGACTATTGCACAGTGACTTGTGTCCACCATTGTAGTATGGTAAAGAATAACTGGTCTAAAAAGCCTCTGCTCCGCCTGTTCATCCTCCCTGTTTCCTAATCCCTTGGACCCACTAATCTTTTTCTTGTCTTTATATTTTTGCCTTTCTCAGAATGTCTTACAGTTGATAATAGTACATAGCCTTTTCAGATTGGCTTCTTTCACTTAGAAATGTTTCAAGTTTCTCTGTGCCTTTTCACTGCTTAATAGTTCATTTCTTTGTAGTACTGAATAATATACCGTTGTTTAGGTATATCACAGTTTTATCTGTTATAGTGGTATGAGAAAGCACCACCCTCTTCCCAGATTGCAAAGATGTATACTAATGTGTTTTTCTGTCCTTCCCTTCTCATTTACATCATTGAATTTTTTTTATTCACTTACATTAAACCCACATACACACTTAGATCTATATCTACACTAGCTATTTTGTTCTGATTTGGTACCATTTTCATTCTTTTTAGTGTACCTGTTTTGTATATTGTTCCTTTTTTTCTTTTTTCTGAGACAAGTTCTCACTGGTCACTCTGTTGCTGTGGCTGGAGTACAGTGGCATCATTATTGCTCACTGCAACCTCAACCTCCCCCCTTGGCCTCTCACAGTGGTCTGATGATGGGCATAAGCCACTCCTGCCTAGCCTGTTTATTCTTTTAGGTGAATCTTAGTCTTGTGGTATCAAGTTCTCTCCAGAGTGTCTTAATTGGGGTTACAAAGACTTTGCATTTATTTAGTGAGAATTGATTTTCTTTTATGTTTTATATCGAGCAGCTTGTGTGCTTGTGTACTAGAAGTGAGGGAAATTTTTTTTTTTTTAAATAGTCTCACTATGTTGCCCTCACAACTCACAGCAATTGAGGCTTAAGTAGTCTCCCAGCTACTTGGGAGGCTAAGGCAAGAGACCACAACACCTGGCTATATTTTTTTGTTGGTTAAAGTTGTCATTGTTGTTTAGCTGGCCTGGACTGGGTTCGAATCTGCCAGCCTGGATGTATGTGGCTGGCGCTGTAACCACTGTGCTACAGGTGCCAAACCAGAAGTGAGGGGTTTAAGAAGCTTTTACTCGCATGGCAAGAGGGGAAGAAAATGAGCATGTGAACGCATAATTTATATGTGCTTTTTCTAGTGCAGTACTTCCTTTTTAGAGGCAAAACATTGAGGTCTAGAGACATTAAATATTTCAGGTACCACAGCGAGTTAGTAGTCAAATTTGAACCAGATCTCTGATCTCCAGACTGTATTTACTATACCTGTCTTCATTTATGTGCTGCTTCATTTAATAAGCTATAATTAAATTCTTAAAACACTACTAATATTACACTAATTGCTTTGGGCTGTGTCTTTTTTTTTTTTTTGAGACAGAGCCTCAAGCTGTCACCCTGGATAGAGTGCTGTGGCATCACAGCTCACAGCAACCTCCAATTCCTAGGCACAAGCGAGTCTCCTGCCTCCACCTCCCAAGTAGCTGGGACTACAGGCGCCCGCCACAACGCCCGGCCATTTTTTGATTGCCGTCATTGTTGTTTGGCGGGCCCGGGCTTCGAACCCGCCAGCTTAGGTGTACGTGGTTGGCGCCTTAGCCCGTTGAGCCACAGGCGCCGAGCCTGGGCTGTGTCTTAAGTAAAACTCATTTGCTGGGAGATACAACCTATGGGATAGGCCTAGAAAACTTGCCTTGAGAGACACTCATCATGTTGGGAATGTAAATAATCTGCAGTAGCATAGATGAGAACAATAGAGTTTAAATAGTGTTATATTAAATAAATGATCATGGAAAATTACTTGATGAAACCATGAGTTGAGATTTCAGGAACAAGGAATAAATGAAGTAAAATCATATGGTGAGATCTGGAGGGTTAAAGGCTGAAAATCTCAACAATGTTTGCTCATTGAAGAAGAGGACAGTTGATGCTTACCTTATTTTAGCCTCAGGTGTCTCCTATACATCATTCAATGTTCTGGTGTTCCCCTTGAGACTCAGATGATGCTAGCTTTTCCTGGGTAGAAATTAGGAAACTGTTGGAGAGGGTTGATATTTGAGTAAAATGTTGAAGCATAGTAAAAGCTTCCTGGCCTGTGACCAGGGCACTAGTGCATCTAAGAGAAGAAATGATCACATTTGCAAAGGCACAAAGATACAGGGAGGGAATCTAGTGCTTAGAGATTTGCCTGGAAGTGACATGTGTTCTTGGAGAAGTAAGCAGCTATGAAACTGGAAAGGCAGGCTGCCTTCTTAAAGGGACAAAAATCTCTTCCAAGGATTTTTAGCTAGAAGTGATATGATTTTCATTAGAAAGCTCTTGACGCCCTGTGGTTTAGAGAAGAGTAGGGACTAGAGGTAGTGTGTTGATGCCATTCCAGGTGAAAGGAGTTGCTACCCTAACCAGGCCAGGGCTGTTAAAAGGAAGCCTAATGGGTTCGGCACCTGTGGCTCAACGGGCTAAGGCGACAGCCACGTACACCTGAGCTGGCGGGTTCGAATCCAGCCCGGGCCCGCCAAACAACAATGATGGCTGCAACCAAAAAATGGCTGGGTGTTGTAGCAGGTGCCTGTATTCCCAGCTACTTGGGAGGCGGAGGCAAGAGACTCACTTGAGCCCAGGAGTTGGAGGTTGCTGTGAGCTGGGATGCCACAGCACTCTTTCCAGGGTGACAGCTGGAGGCTCTGTCTCAAAAAAAAAAGGAAGCCTAATGGAGATTCAGGAAATGAAGTCAGCAATGTCAGGAGCATCTTGTTGTCCAAAGGGGGTGGACAGGTTGTGGGGCAGGTGGGTGGTCTGGGTGGCTTTTGACACACCTTTGGATACAGGTGCATCTGCCCCATTCCGTCCTTCATTCCACACATTTCTACTGAACGTACGCCTACTGGCTCGCTCTCTGTGATTGTGATGCTATGCAGCTGGCCTTCTGCATGAATTCCACACCCCACCCTGGGCATACTCCATATCCTGCTCCATAACATCTGGTCTGCACCCAAGACACTCACTGTATTCAACTCCCTTCCCCCAGCCCTCCAAAGGCTCAGGACACCACCCCTTCTCTTCCTGGGGGACCTAGTACTGCACAGTGTACTTTCCACACACAGCCCCCATCCCTGCACTTATGCGTAGTGTTCCCCCCCACCCCGCCCGATTTAGACTTCATTTGTATAGTGAAGCACTCAAAGATTAGCAAAATACTGGCTTGGTGCCTGTGGCTCGCCTGTGGCTCAACGGGCTAAAGCGCCAGCCACGTACACCTGAGCTGGCGGGTTCGAATTCAGCCCGGGCCCGCCAAACAACAATGACGGCTGCAACCAAAAAATGGCCGGGTGTTGTGGCGGGCACCTACAGTCCCAGCTACTTGGGAGGCGGAGGCAAGAGACTCGCTTGAGTCCAGGAATTAGAGGTTGCTGTGAGCTATGATGCTACGGCACTCTACCCAGGGTGACAACTTGAGGCTCTGTCTCAAAAAAAAAAAAAAAAAGATTAGCAAAATAAAATGGATGTAGTAGTAACAAGAAATCTCAGGTTTTTAAAAATTATGTCTTCTTGGAAATGTATATAGAGTTAGGCCAGATCTTAGGCCCAGTCTGGTTCCTTTTACTGATTTAGGAAAGACAAAAAGTTTACTAAAGCAAGTGTGGTCAAATGTATTGCAAAACTCTGGTCTGAGAGTCTTAGGGAAAAAGGTAGGTGAAGAAAAGAAATAATCCAAGGATGGGCTGGTCTCTGTGGCTCACACCTGTAATCCTAACACACTAGGAGACTGAGGTGGATGGACTGCTTGAGCTCACAAGCTTGAGACCAGCCTGAGCAAGAACACCTGTCTCTGCTAAAAATAGAAGGGGAAAAAAAAACCCAACTAGTTGGGTGTTGTGGTGGGCACCTGTAGTCCCTACTACTCAAGAGGCTGAGATAAGAGGATCACTTGAGCCCAAGAGTTTGAGATTGCTGTGAGCTGTGATGACAGGGCACTGTCCCAGGGTGACAAGAGTAAGACTCTGTCTTAAAAGAAAAAAGGGAGGGAGGGAAGGAAACAAAATAATCCAAGGATGATTTTTGAAGAAAATTTTTTTATTTTTTAAGATAGATGAAAGAGGCTCGGTGCCTGTGGCTCAACGGGCTAAGGCGCCAGCCACATACACCTGAGCTGGCAGGTTCAAATCCAGCCTGGGCCCGCCAAACAACAATGACAGCTGCAACCAAAAAATGGCCAGGCGTTGTGGCGGGCGCCTGTGTTCCCAGCTACTTGGGAGGCTGAGGCAAGAGACTCGCTTGAGCCCAGGAATTGGAGGTTGTTGTGAGCTGTGATGGCACAGAACTCTATCCAGGGTGA
>CAUYRH010004229.1:0-27565 GCA_963574655.1 Perodicticus potto | reverse complement strand
GATCTTTATTTAGAGCCTATATTCAAAAGATGACACATGTCTAAGAAGAATGTAAAAACAGAAAGTATTGTGTTGATTTGTAGAGTGAATGCTTTTCTGGTAGTTAATTATAGTTAGAAGAAGTTAGGTAATGGGAAAAAGTTATAGATTATAGATTAAGTGTGTACGTGACCACCAGTGTATATACGGTGACCCAGAATAAAGACAATTTGCTACACACCACCTGGAGAGTGTGTAGTCTGTTTCTTGCACTTCCCCTAATAATTATAGGTATGAGTCTCTACACCTGGGGCAAAGCTACTGTCCCTCGCATCTCCGTTCACGCAACACAGTGTATGCCCTTACGGACCTCCTGGTCTTAGAACTAAGTTTGGTGTAAGTTTCTGTTTCTTTCCTCAGCACCATCTCCCTTCATGGCCACTGTCCCAGGCTGGGGTCCCCTAGATGCCCAACAAGTCTGAGCAACATAGTGAATCTCTTGCTTATTAAAAAAAATAAACATGGTCAAAATCTTAGCTATAGTTAGCCCTTAATATAACAGCTATTTCCATGTTTAATACTGTTCTTAAAGAGAATTATTGGATAACATGAAGTTTATCAGTTTTTAATATCTTTCATCACTTGCTTATTATCCGATAATAATTAATATTTCTGATTTGCTCCCAAGAGTCATGTTTCCTCCTCTTGGTGGATACACAAATTAAGATCAAAATCATAATCTTTAGTAAAATTTATAATCCTTTGTTTTGATGAAATAGTTCATGTTACAATGATGTCATATGTCAGGTAGATCTTTAAGTACATATTGAAATAAGTTGGACACAATTTGCTTATATTTTCCTGTGTTTGGACATTTTTTAAAAACATTTAGACTCAGATATGGAACTCAGACCTTTATTGGCTTCCACCAAAACATACATAAAACCTATGCACACACGTGTTAAATAATGAAGGGAAAAAATAAAGTGAACAATAAAAGTCCCCTAAATTATAAGTGTTTTCAACAAGTAAATAATAATCCTCATAAAATTGTAAACAGGTTCAAAAGTAAATCCAAAGAATCATACGCAGATATAAAATTAAGAAATGTTGAAGTAAATTTACAAATAGATGTAAAATGGTTATATCTATAGGGAAAAAAACAATTGCACCTCAGTGGAACATAAATTTCTATGAATAAAAATAATTTGCATTATCAGCAATTTTCTATTGCTTATAGAGTTCCGAAATAGCTCAAAGATAATAAAAAGCTTAGATAACTAGAAAGGGCATGAAAGTCAGAACACAACTTTTGGATTAATTTCAAAGTCTTTCCCAATTTCCCTTAAGGGATCTCCTTTTCCCATTTAATCATGAATCTCAAATATTATTCTTGAGCCCCCCAAGTTTTCCTTTTAATAGTTTCAGTTTGATTATTTATATAGATACAACAGTGTTGGTTAACCATGTTATCCTAAAATCTCCTGTATTTGAAGGTCCTTTTCATCCTCTGAACATAGGGTGAATCATGGTTTGTTTTTTTCCCCAACAGCCTGCCGGGGCACAAATCCTTCTCTGGCTCTTCTCTTCTGCTTCTTAATTTCCACTTTCAAGGAAACTGAATAAAACAACACACACACGAACACATAGATATTTAGTAGAGTAGATATCTGGGATATTTTGGAGAGAAAACATTTACTTGGCTTGTTGAATAATATTGTTAATTAAAATAAAAGCAAAATTTATGATGAAATCTCACTTTGTTTGAGAATTCCTTTGGTTAAAGGATATAAGATCTATATAAACTCTATACGATTTTACTCATAGGTAATTCTGGTGAACCATTAAGTCTAAAAAGCATTAACAGCCTTTTTAAAGTGAGGAACAAATTAGTCTAAAAATAATTTAAAAATTCTATTTAGTAGGGGAGAAAAGATAAGAGATTGAAGGATATTAAGGTTACATAAAATAAGAAATACAAAGTTTAGTGCATTTGTCAGGATTTCTCAAGTAAATCTCGTATTGAAATAATAAAATGTCAATAATTTTGATAACATTTTCTTTAGATACAAATCTGCTATTCCAATTAAATTTGGGGCACGAATTCACATCATAATGTCACTGCTGAATTTAGAGACCCTCTAAGGCTAACATGTTAGTAGAACTAAAGAGGCAGTGTGTGGATGTTATGATTTAATGCTCTTTGCCACTGGGAATTCCTGGAGCTCAAAGTAATAATGTCTTCCACATTAGTGTGCTGTGAAGTGAATGCTGCATCAATCTTCATAGAAAGTTCAATTCTTTTGAGAGGATAAAGAGATATAACTATATTAATATAAAAATAGTTAGCATTATATCATAGTTGATATATGTTTAATACAGTATATTTGTAGCTTTTTACTATTTTAGATTGCTATAAACCAAGTATTGATTGATCTTCAAATTGACATTTAAATCTAGCTGTCCTTTTATGCATCCCAGAATTTCAACATATACTTATATATATGTATGTTGCAATTGGCAATTTTTTTCTTTTTTTAAATTTTTTTTTATTTTTACATATACATGTGTTAATTAGGTTTCCACTTTTTGCCTTCACAGAATTAAAAGGCTTAAAATTCAATAACAATAACAATGTTTAAGATAAGGACTAGAAACAAAACCCACATAAAGAATGAACAAAGATAAATACATTCAGAAAAGAAAACAGATGATTACTGCATCGAAATATTAAGCAATATTAGTAATAATAATGCCAAGAAAGTAATGTTCACATTGTCAAATAAGACATTCTAGAGTGCTTTGATTCTGAGGCTCAGTATGAAGTCATCAGTTAACTTCTTATTTTTTTTTCCAAAGTCTCAAAAAATAGATTACTAATATATAAAAAAGGGTAAAGGAGAGTTTCAAAAAACAGATCATGACAAATCTTATAGACAATAGAAAAAGAAGAAATATTTCAAAATCATTCTACTTGATCTGGATACACCTGATATTGAAATTGGAAAAAATATATTCTTATGAAGAGAAATTACAAACATATTTCACTTATAGGTGAGGATATAATATCCTAAACAACATATTAACAAGTCGAATTAAAAATTAATGTTTAAGTAATGTACTTTAGTCAAAATTGAATCCAATTTATGTGAGAATTGGTCACTATGTTCTTTCCTTTTTTAATTTTCTTCCCCTCACCCCCTCCCTCCTTCTCTCCCTGTCTGCTCTCTCCTTCCCCCATGCCCCACTGTGTCATTAATTGTCATTAATTGTCCTCAAATCAAAGTCGAATACATAGGATTCATGCTTCTCCATTCCTGTGATGTTTCACTAAGAATAATGTGTTCCACCTCCATCCAAGTTAGTACAAATTGTCCATTGTTTTGATGGCTGAGTAATATTTAATGGTATACATATACCATAGCTTACCTATCCATTCCTGAGTTATTATAAAGACACTTGTACTAGGCTGTTTATCGCAGCCCAATTTACAATTGCTAAAATGTGGAAACAGCCTAAATGTCCTTCAACCCAGGCAATTGTTTTTTAAGGTAATTTTTTGGCACTTTATTTGTTTTGGTTTAATTGGTATTGATAGTAAATGAAAGTAGTAAAGTCAGTATGAATAACTTACATTTTAGAATTACTTTTATGCATTCTAAATTACAATTTAAATTTTAACACCAAGCTATTTCCTTTTTGCAAATATCTCTATTTTCTTGGGGAAGGATATGAGGTCAATCTTAATATTTTAAAATGCACAATAAAAAGGAAATATAGGCATCAATACCTACTCTATGGTATCAATATTCTAAACCATTAAAGTTGTGCTCCTATGTTTCAATTTTGGAAGTAAAGAAAGAAGACATTTAGCTTTACAGTAAATGAAGTTGTAAGAGGTGTCATATTTAACCTCCTTATCATTAGAGAAGCTGGCAGTTGGATGTTCTCTTGTAAGAGGTTTGCAAGTAGTTCATTTCTACGTAATAATTTCGTTCTAGAGTAGCTCTGTCTCAATCCTATAGCAGTTGGTAGACATGGGATTCGATTCTAGTTCAAAATTAATTACAGAAAATTTTGAGACTAGACGTACAATAGTGAAACCAAATAATTACTTACCCTCTTGAGAAAAACTTACCATTATCTGGTTTCTGCTCAATTATTTTTCTGTTAAAACAAATTAGAATCATCTTTGAATATGAACATCTTTCACAATGTGAGGCACTGTTCTATTATCAGATTTTTTTATACTGTAATCTTTTCTGTTTCCATCCATGTTTTCTATTTCTAAATACTTCTTTTAGGCACACAACACGATCTGGATCAATACTAATCACATTTAAATAACTTTATTCTTTAAATATTTTATCATTATATACAAAGAGAATAATGCCTAATCATTAAAATAATATAAAATCAGTCCTATATACAAGTTTGCTAATTCCATAGATGTTACTTGAGATTTTTAGCGATGTGCCAGAAATGAACACAGATCTTGTCACTGAAAATGCTTTTCTTAAAAGGTTACAAACTTATAATAACTTCTCTCAGTTATGATTTTGAGTCTACTGATTACTTTGGAAGAAAAAATATTTTTCTTTTAAAAAGAATTCAGATTTGCATTATTTTGTCTTACAATTATAAAATTATAAAATCTAATTTTCAAACTTTTAAGTAATGCAGAAGCAGAAATTATATTTAATAAATAATTTGACAAACCATTAGAGTAGAATAATAATATATTTCAGAAATACAAAATGCACGAATATTATGTAAAATGAATATTTCAGATTTACATAAATGAATTATTATTGAAGTAAACTGTTTAAGTAGATAACGCAAATATTTTGAAAAACAAAGATAATCTAACAATAAGCAGTATCCACACAGGATGAAAAATAACACTTCGTCCCTCATCCCCAGTGAGGAGAAGAATTTTTAAACAAAATGGCAGACTGTGCGAATACATACTTTGTCCAGAGAAGAATATTACATTTGTTTATTCTTTTATGTATTGAATGGCTACTCTGCTCAGAGTCTTTGCTTCCAGGCAACCCTCATACGCTGTGTCACTACTTCTTCCCGTGGGTAAAGCCAACTTATTAAATACTTTAGTCCTGGGAGTTCCTTTTCCCTCTGAGATGGAAACTTGGTTCAAGGTCAAATGAGGAAACAGGAGGAAATATTAAAAATTATCAGGTCAGTGGAACAAGCAAGAATATTTATAAATCAACACAATTATTTATGGGTTAAACATGTCATAACTGTGACATTTCAAAAGCCACAAATATATTCGATTGGTCAATAGAGATATTAAGGTAACTGGAGAACCTTTAGTTGGAAAAATTTTAGAATCTATAACCTCATATAGTACAGCAAAGTAACTTAGTAACTTCCAGATTGATTGAATTTAAACATAGGTAGTAATCCTATTTCATTTTAAGTATTGATGAAAAAGGTGGTCTTAAGCATAATATTGTCAGTATTGAAACAAGGATTATACTTATCAGGCATATAATATTTAATATGTACAAACATTTATAACATCCCAAGAGAAAATAAAAGGCAAATTTGATAACTTGGAAAATAATTTATAGCAAATCTTAAAATGGTTATTTTACAGAAAGTGCTTGCTAACTAAGGAGAATAGGACAAAGAGTACGGTCAAAACTGGCAAAGCTTGGACGGCGCCTGTGGCTCAAAGGAGTAGGGCCATGGCCCCATATACTGGAAGGTGGTGGGTTCAAACCCGGCCCTGGCCAAAAACTGCAAAAAAACCCCCCAAAACTGGCAAAGCTGTCAGTTCTACATCACAATAGAGATTATGCATGTCTACATCACAATGGAAATTATGCATGCAAAATATGTTAGTGAGATGATTCCATTTAAGCTGTTTTATAAGTTAACTACTGTTCTGCAACAAATTACTTCAAAATTCACTAGCTTAAAACAGCAAACATTTATTATCTCATAGTAGCCGTGGATCAAGAATTTAGCTTTATGATTCAAATTCTCTTATAGGATGTTAATAATGACTGCTGTTTGGGCTGCTGTTCACAAAATACTTTGCTTAATTTATTTTAGATTCTTAAGGTTTCTATTACAAAATGTCACAAACTGAGAACAGAAATGTATCGATTATCTCACGGCTCAAGGTATTAGAAATCTATAATTGCTGGGCACGGTGGCTCACGCCTGTAATCCTAGCACTCTGGAAGGTGAAGACAGGTGGATTGTTTGAGCTCACAAGTTCGAGATCAGCCTGAGCAAAAAGCGAGACTCCATCTCTAGAAAATAGAAAAACTGAGGCAAAAGGATCGCTTGAGTCCAAGAGTTATAGTTTGCTGTAGGCTATGACGCCATGGCACTCAACCCAGGACAACAGCTTGAGACTCTGTCTCAAAAAAAAGAAAAAAAAAATTAAAATCGATGTGTCATCCAACTTGTTTCCTTCTGAGGGCTGTGAGGAAAGGCCCTTTTCCAGGTCTTGGCCTATAGATTGTGCCTATCGAGTGCCTCTTCAATTGTCTTCCCAATATGTATGTCTGTCTCTGTGTTTAAATTTCCCCCTTTGGATTAATGCAAGAACATCAGTCATACTGATTAATATAAGAACTAACTCTAACGACATCATCTAAACTAGTAAAATCTGCAATAATCCTATTTCCAAATAAAACATTCTTAGACAAGGGGGGTTAAGAAATCAACACACAGATTTTGAGGGAACGCTATTCAACCGATAACACTCAGGTAACTTTTGGCAGTAGGTCTCAGTTCCTAAGTGTTGTTAGCAGGAAACCTGATTGTTAGCTCATGGATCGCTAAGTAGTATTGGTTAAATATTCTCAGACACGGCACTGGCTCTCCCCAGAGCAAATGGTCCAACAGTTAGAGCAAGAAGGCCCACAATGCCTTGCATGCCTGGTCTGGGACTTCAAACGTAGTCACTTCCACCACAATCCATTCTTTTGAGTTGTTAAGTTAGTTCACATGGAAAGAGAGGAAAATCAGGCTGGAGTTTGTGAAGGGAGGTGTATCAATGGATTTGTGATATTCTGAAACACTAGACTTGCTATCAAAGAAATGAGAATTAAAACAGTAATCGCTTATCAAATTGCCTAAATGTTATGTAAGTAGGAAAAATATCAATACTTAATGTCAACTAGGTTATCAATGAAAGTTGAAAGTGCTGCTGTCATAGGAAAGAATTCATCAAAGCCATTAGGAATATTCTGATTCTAAGATAAAGCAATGAGAGCATGGTGGGCTTAGTAATGAGATGGGAAAACAAAATGACAATATAGGAGGCATTTTGACATGAGGGTAGGCTGCTAAATCTATGAATGAACTCATGAATCAGAACAGCTTATCTACTAAATACAGGCAGCTAAATAAAGAGAAAAACGATCTTCAGTGTTAGTTAAGCAACTGAATTGCTTGCTGTCACCCTTACAGTAGCTTATTCTTCTGTTCTAAATGTTGTAAGATGAATGCCATTGCCTGAGTTAGGATGCGATAGAATTTGAAAATTTAAAGAGAGAGAAATTTCATACTAGTGGATTAAAAATGAACATGTATGAATTTCAGTATTCTGAACCATTCTGAGAATTTTTTTTTTTTTTTTGTAGTTTTTGCATCCTGGCATGCATGTTACCTGTTTGGTGACACAGAAGTAGCAACACCAAAGTTGATATATCTGTAAAATAAGAGAAATTTCAGTTTCTAGAAATTTGTGAACTAAATCAGGTGAAAAACTTTCTGCTGGGGAAAAAAGAAAAATCAAGTGCTACAACAAAATATCAGCAAAATATTTTTAATGAAATGTGTTTTAAAGGGATTTACAGTTTAGAAAAATAATCAGTGAAAACATGCAACTCTGGTTTGACCCAGGTTACAGAGGAGTTGCTAACTTTGGAAAATTAGGGCTTTGATGTTTTGCCTGCACAATTGTTCAACTCATTAGACCCTGAATGAAATAGGAAATAGAAAAGGAGGCTTGTATAACAAGATTTCAAAACCTATACTTTAAAAGAAACAACCCATAAGAAAAAAATTATCCAGATATATAATTCTTAATTATTAGATGGTGTTAAAGAACTAAAAAAAAAACTTTCAATTTTGAATATACACAAACTTTGAAGTGCAATAATCATCAAATTGACAATTTACATGCCAGTGATAAACGCTCACAATCCTACAGAAGCAAACAAGCATGGACAACAAGCATGCCTCTCAAGGTGTGCAGAATTCTCTCAAATAAAGACCCAGCTAAAGATAGCTTTGTAATACAAAATCACATTACACAGAAAAAAAATCCACAGGAAAGTAAAAACGAAGCAAAAAGGAGGCGTGCAGACTACGGATTTTAGACGATGTAGAGACTCATTAAAAATATCACAGAAAACATAGAAGCACACACAAAAAAGTATAGAAAAATCTCCAGGAACATTTTGAAGAGAAAATAATTAGAAATTCAAAAAAGGCAAAGTATAGGTATTAAAATAACAACCCGAAGTATAGTCGTTGGGTCTGCCTGAACATTCCGTGGTTCCCGGCTCCTAATGTCGGGAATAAGTACTAGTGCCAAGTCCAGGCAATAAGGAGTGATGATAAAAAAAAAAATGCAAAGAAATCTCACACACAACATGTAATGCAAAGTGAAAATATGTTTCAGAGGGAGAGACAAGTCATTCCCAAGGAGAGAGGAAGATGTCAAGTCTCAGCACACACCATCTTTTAATGCTCACCAGTAAGTCCCGTCTTTCTCCTGGCATGATTGGTTGCCTTTTCCTATTTTTGTGATGATTGACAAGTTTGGGTTATATAACAGATTATATAACAGTTCCATAAAAGGGTGAGTTTTGGCAGATCATATGTATAAATTATGATTATGGAGATGAATAATGAAAGATAATCATAATTCATATCAATGTTCTTGTCATTGATTTAAGTAACTTAAGGTTAATGGTATTGGCAAATGTAATGAAACAGACATAAAAGGTGGTACCAGACAGTAATATCATACACATCAATGAGCCCAGATACGCCATCTACGACAGAGAAGAAACCAAAAGTAAATTTGAATGATATATTAATTCTAAAAGCAATTCTTAGCAGATTTAAAACAGTATAACTATCACAACTTGGATGTAGGGAGAAGGGAGGAAATAGATGTGGGAGCTAAATCCTCATGTGATTAGTGTGAAATCAGACACAATATCCACATTAGTAAATCAAAAAATAGAGGTATTATAGAGAGAGGGAGTAAACATAAGTTTACATAGATGCAAAAACTCACAACAGAAACTACTAAGAACAGGAGACCTTGGAAATAGGATGGGGTTAGAGACTGCTGCATTTTATATTAACCTCTCCTATTCTTTCCATTTTAACAGTTACTTGCGAGATTTTTGTATATTTATATTTCATTTTTTAATTTTTTACTCATAAGCTTTAATATTTCTAATTTTAAAGTTAATGAAAATAAGCATAAAGAAAAACAGAGGGAAAACATGATCACTGAAATTGTGGAATTGTCACAAACAAAAATAAAAATTGGAACATTAGTCGTATTGATGGTAGAAACCACATATATATACTAAAACTGTTTCTATGGATTTTTGTTTAATACTTTAAGAAAATAATTTAAAGTAAAATCATAAATTTACTTCAATACACAAATATACACAATCATCTTTTTTCATATAGATACTTGCAGATTTTGAAAATAACTTTAAAATTTAAATGAAAGGCTCTGGAGACAGATATACATGCTTTGCATTATAGCTCATATTTTTTGATAAATTAATGCATAAAATATTTTATACTTTAATCTTTACCTACTTGCAATTTGTATTTATTTTAAAAGAGAATAATTATAAACAAATGACCTTCAAAATACAAAAAGATTTGAGGAAAGAATATGTATGAAGAACATGTATAGAAGTAGAATTAAACCTACCTTAAAGAAAAATTATTAGGTAACAGTAGCCTTCAGCAGTAGTAATTTAAGCTCACCAATTTATGAGTTCCTTACTGACTTCATTATTTAGTGGACAAAATTTGCACTTGTTATGAGAACACATCAATATATTGTGACATCAACCAGAAAGAAGCTTTTAAAATAGATTTTATTCTGAAATAAGTATCATGTAGATTTTATTCAGTTCAGTAAGCATTGTTTTTTTTTTTAATGAAACTTCATCAGGATTTTTCCCAGCCTATCAGGTATAGCTGAAAGTAACTAAGGTATTTGATACCGCTTTCCTTGATAAGGAGATTTATTAGCAGAATGCAGGGGAAAAAAAATAATCATTTTCCACCACTGAGCTTTTACTTTAGAAAACATATGTTCTTGAAAAGGAAGTAAAAAAATAATGACATAGAAATTATGTTTGAAGGATTAAAAATGAACAAATTTAAACAACTGTACCCTTCTCTTTCCTCCATCAAAACATAGACAAAGAAAAAGAATTCTCTCAAATATGGGATGAGCGAGAAACGCAAGCTTAGAAGATGGAATGGAACAAATGAAACTGGAAGTTCTGCTTCTTGTCCCTTAACCCAACCAAATCAAAAGGTAAGAGACTGGAATTGCATTTTATGGAATTAACAATGATCACTAATTTCATACACATATTTTAGATATGCTACCATGAATCGTTATTTCATAATAGAAAGATTGATGAACATAACTTAATTCTGTGAATCTAATCTTAGTTTTGTCACGTTTCAAAGGACGCATGACAGATGATAGCTCTGATCATCACTGGGAGGTATCTTGAAGTTGTTGAGTCGGTGATCAGTGATCCTAACACTGTTCTTGTCTCTCTTTATGTGGAAAAGGTGATGATGAACATAGAGAAATTTAGATTTATTATAGGATCATTACGTTTTAAGGAACAAAATGAGAGTCCTTGATTTTCAAGTAGAGATTCTCACGAATATTTCTTTCTTCTATAAGCTTAATGAGACTCCTTGATTTTCAAGTAGAGATTCTCCTGAATATTTCTTTCTTCTATAAGCTTATTGAAAAGCAAAATAACTAAAAATACTAATTTCTAACAATTTTAAGAATTCATTTGTACAAAGGATACTTTAGGGAAACACATGTTGATTTTGGAAATACTTGCTAAAGAAAGACGTTCAAATATGTAAACGCTACGTATCTGTCAAGCGTTAGAATTCAAATATGTTTATACATGCATTATCCTTATTCTGGTTTTTAGTTTTTGAAATGACTTCACAAAATATGTGCCAGTATTATTTTCAGTTCTTACGAGAGGGAAGCTAAGTGTTACAAAGTTTGTTAATACACTTTGAGATTGGAGCTGAAAGTAGTTTCTTTTATTTTGTGGACCTTTTCTGTGTACTTTCCATGTGCTAAGCACTGAGAAACAGCAGTTAATAAAAAGAGGTTTCATTCTTCCCTACCTTGAACAACTCTCAAGCACTTGAAAAGATTACATCTTTTCTAGAATATAGGAGAATAAGAAAGGCAAGAGAGTAAACAGTGGGGCAGTAATAAAAGCACTAATTCAGAAAGCTTAAAAGTCAGGACACCTAATTACCTGCTTTATGGTTACACCCGGTGTCTGGCTGCTTCTCTTGCTATAAACTTCAGACTGAAAGGTCAAATGTGCTTCCTTTTCTCTCATAATATCTAATTTAATTAATAAGCCCAGGCTCCTACCTTGAACTTCTGTGCTTGAGAATATTGATTCTAATTTTTTTCTTCTCATGGCTCATTGCAGGCCCTCCCACCCACTAACTTCTCTGAAAGGTTGTATTTGACATTAACCCACAGACTCAAATTCCTTATCTCTTCTCTAAATCACAAACTTTTGCTTACTGGTGCTTTTGAGAGATTGAAATCTGACTCTAAGGAAAGACATTTAAGTAAGTGTCCATTAGAGAGACTGAACATCTAATCACAAACAGGGAGTAACTGTCATAAAGAGTTCCTCTCATGCTTTCTGACATGGCTAAGCATTCTTGACATTGGTATGCTTGCATAGAGACTTCCGGGGACTGCCTGATTGAGCTGGTAAGGAAGGAAACATGTCAGAATCATTTTCCAATTCAATGTGACCATTCTACGATTACCCCATTCAATCTTGTGTAACCACCCTTGTAAGTTCTCATATTTTTTCTTCACCCAAGCAGAGATAAGCTTCTTCTCTGAACAAAATATTTGGGATTTAAAAATTCTTCCAAAAAGTCAGCCAATTGTTTCTTTTCAGCTTGAAATGATGCTCAGTTGTTTAATACTGGTAAAAAATATTATAACATAGTCTTAGCCATGAGGGTCATAGGATTGTCCATATACTACAGGTAATCTTGGATGATGGGAATCTTGGATCCAAATGATATATTATTTGTTAAAAAAATTCCACATAAAAGCCCTAATAGATACCACATAAGAAGATACAAATGACCTATAATAATTTATAAAATCTTCCGAATTATAATCTGTAATTAAAGATGAGACATAGAGAGATTTTTAAAATAACTATATTCCACAAAACTGTGTTTGGTGCCAAATGGCATTGATGATGCGAAGGCAAAATAGCTAATCTAATTTAGGTACTTCAGCAGTTTTGATCTAATATTCAACAAGGTGCTGACAAACCATGATAGGAACATCAGCACAGCATTTGGCTGACTTTCTAGCATATAAGGCAGCCAAGAACACTTTAGATCTGAGTATTTCAGAGGCAATAGTGATATCCTTGTTTTTATGTGTGGTATGAGGCTGGGACATTAGCCAGGTAACAATGGCTCCTGCTACAGGAAAACATCTCCGAGATATTATTACCCCTTCCGAAGGTAGACGTGACAAAAGCATGAAATCTTATTTGTATTGTGGAAGGAGAGCAGGCATCAAGAAATGAATTAATTGCTTAAAGGTAATAATGAAACATGTCCTGCAGCAGTAACTCTAAATTTAATCTGGAAGGAATGACAGCCAACAGAATATGTTACACTGTGGTTTTCATGAACTTGCAGAGTTTGGTTTCAAAAAATAAAGTGAAATTACCAAGGTGAAGAGACATTTTAAAACAAAAAGAATATAACCACTGGGGTTGACTATTCATTGTCAAGGTGGAGGAGTCCCTTTGTAATGATTGGTTTTCTTATGAGTCAGCTTATAATGACAGGGGAAAGGAATTGCTTGGATTCACTTTCTCCTTTGAACTTACTTTTCTCCATCATTGGTAAAATCTTGGCTAGAGTTCATTGCAACTTAGATCAATGTCAAGGAAAAATCTGAAATTAACTAAATTTAATCAATTCCCATAGGCAATTTATATTTAAGAAAAAAAGCAAGCCAAATATTAGATTAAATTAAAGATTACTTATGATTCAGCTTGGAGACCATGAACAATTTATGTTTTACTAAATATTATTATAAAACAACTTTATATCATTATTCAGGATTGTTACGTTTACCATAAAACTGAAATATTGTCATGAAATATTAAGTTGGTTATCAGATTCTTTCTTTTTTCTCCCTTTAGTATTGAGTATGTATCTTAGCCTCTTAGAAGTCAAAATACAAAGAGCACAACCTGTCTAAACTGACCACCCAAGGGACTGTATCAAACTGGTCAACATAAAGAGGTGCTCAACAAGGTCTGCTGTACTCATCTGCACACGTGGTGCATGTCAGAACTACAAACATTAGGTCAATTTAAGGAGGTGGTCAATGTAGGGAAGTGGTCAGCTATGGAGGTTCTACTGTATATTCAAGTCAAATCACTAGAGCTGTTATTCTAATTTCAAATACTTACAGGATCCTCTTTTAATTTTTTGTACACATTAGTCTTAGCATCAGCCTTTTCTAATGTGAAAATAAAATGTTGACTCTATTTCCACGCTGTGTTAAAAATTACTTTGCACCAGGCAAACGTGTTAAAGTTATCAAAAAAGATTCACTAACTGAAAATTTCTCACTGAAATAATGTTTTCTTAGTTCCTTCTCTTTGAAGGCTTTGTTTAAGCTTTTTTTTTTTTTTTTGTAGCTTTTATTTAAATGTATCTCTCTTATGAAGTTTAGGCAGCAGCTCTTCAAAATGCCCATGAGGATGTCCACACTCCAAGGCCCTGACGTGAATGCCCTGTGCTCTGTGTTCCTGCGATTCTCCTTCAGCTGACTCCTCCCACCTCTAGGGCCCCAGCCTAGCGGGTACCTGCTGTGTCCATCTGGTCATGAGGAATTCACCTATCCCTGCTATGCTAAAAACTGGAAAGGCAAAAATTCTCCACTGCTCTTTCTCCCCAATCAGGCCCCAGTAGCGGCTTTGTATTGTATCCCAAGTTTGGAATTCCAGGTAAGAAGAAAACAGCAGTTGTTATGTTTGTATGTAGAGTCCTGTCTTGCTTAACAATGGGGATACATTGTAAGAGACACATCACTAGACACTTCCTCACTTTTGAGCATTCACATAGCTTACTTACGCAAATAAAGATGGCGTATGTATTTTCATTTGCCCATATATATGGATATATTTTTTTCATATAGAAAATCAGAATCCTCGCACCATTACTGAATAGGAATAATTTCTCTTACGTGATCTGCACACATAATACCAAGGGACATGTATCAGGAGTGTACAGCGATAAGCTCCATTAGAATCGTAGGCAACCACTGTGGCAACCTGCCAACTGTCACCAACAGAAATGTCATTATGAGTGTATGACTGTAGCCGCAAGTTCCAGAATTAAAATATTAAACTCTTGGAAACATCTTTTAGCCGTGTCCTACTTTTGTGGTTACCTCAGTCTGGGCTCATCAAATTTCAAATGAAATACTTCTCCCTTTTCCACAGTCCTTTAGTCTCTCAATAAATAGGCTTTGGAAGGATCATCCTTCCCTGTCTCCATGAGGAAATTCTACAATATTCCCCATAAGATCAAAAACCTAGCAATTTTTACTTAACTTTTTATTTTCAAATATCTATTGCTTTTTACTCAGATTGGATTTTATTATGAGGTAAAGATCACGTGAAAAATTTCCCAGTTCCAATATAGAAAGTATCTGACTTAATTTGGAAGAACAGGAAATATAGTATCTTTTCTTATATTTGCTGCTACAGCTATAATTTTGATGTAACATAAAAAAAAATCTTAATCAAAATTATTTTACACACTCATGAAATAAGAAGTTTCACTTTGAATTGCTATTCAATCATTTATCATTTAGCTACAGCATTTTAATGATAATTTAGACAATTTATTAAACTTCACAGTGAGTTTAGTGTAATGCTAACTTCAGTAGAAAATTGCAGCATGAAGACTCACCATTTGGAGGGTAAATATGTATGTATATAATCCTGCAATTATGGAAAACAAACAAAAAATATTGCTATAGACTTACTAACTGCAAAAGTAATGGGTGTTTAAAGAAGCACTAGATTGTGTAGAATGGTATAATCACAAAAGCATTTGAACTTAGGGTGGCCCTTAAAGGGTACAGCAGACATCCAGTATAAGGGAAGTGTTGATTCTGGAGCTGTGGGAATATATTATTAATACATGAACTAATGGAGTTAGCAGACATAACATATTTAGAATATTGAGGAAAGTGGCTCAACTAGATTCTAATGAGAATGTTAATAATGATCTCTTTTACTTTTGAAAAGTAAAATCCTAGAGATCGATAATGTGGAACATAATAAAACATATAGGGTAATGACTGTGCTTCACTAAGCTTATACATGTATGCTAAGTGAGTATCTACTAAATAAATAAGAACCTGCTTATTAAAGTGAAAAAGTCTAGAGAATTTTTTGGAGGCAGAGCCTCAAGCTGTCACCCTGGTAGAGTGCTGTGGCATCATAGCTCACAGCAACCTCTAACTTCTGGGCTCAAGCGATTCTCCTGCCTCCGCCTCCCAAGTAGCTGGGACTACAGGTGCCAGCCACAATGCCCGGCTATTTTTTTGGTTGCAGCCATCATTGTTGTTTGGCGGGCCCGGGCTGGATTCAAACCCGCCAGCTCAGGTGTATGTGGCTGGCACCTTAGCCACTTGAGCCACAGGCGCCAAGCCTAGAGAATCTTAAAATTAATAGTCTTGGACCATTTGATTATTATATGAAGAAAAACAGCTAAATGTATAGTCTAAGGTGTTATCATAAACAGTTAGACATTAATTCATCAAACACAGAGAGTACCCGCTCTGTGCCAGGGTTCCATGAAGACAGAATGGAAAAAAAATTAGCAACATCTCTGCCCAAAAGTACTTCTTTCTATTCTAATGTAGGTGGTAGGGGCAAAAAAAGAAATAATTTTATCTAATCATGACAATTTAGGATAAAAGGGGAGCAAGGGTTTCGGAGATGGGAGAAAGGAAGGTTTATGAATTTGTTTCCTTTTTTATTTGTTTGTTTTTATTACATGGTTATTAAGTATGGGATGTCCTTAAGTGTTCAGTTTGATATCTTTGACATTTCATTTTACACTTGTCTTTGTTTTGTTTTGTATTTATTGTGAAGGTGCAACCTCATTCTTCCAAAATGCACATTTTCTTTGTGATTATCTTTCAAAAAAATTTTAGAGTAATTTTTTGTAAAACCATGGATAAGTCAAAAATTCATGTTATTTTCACGTATGAGTTCTGCTATGGAACCAATGCAGTGCCAACAGCTCAAAATGTCAACAAATTGTTTGAGAAGGAAGTGGGTAGTGAACACACTAGTATATCGATGGTCTGAGAAATTCCATTGTGGTGATTTTAATGTTGAAAATGAGCCACATGGGCGACCTAAGAACAAGGTGGAAAATCATTAGTTGAAAGCTGTAGTAGAAGCAAATCCATCTCATCCTACCCATGAATTAGCAGCAAGGGCTGACATTACCATTCCAACAATTCTGGACTATTTGAAATAAATTGACAAAGTAAAGAAACTGGATAAATAGATTCCACATGTATTAAAGCAGTGCCAGGAAAGAAATCGTCTTGAAGCTTGCCCTTTTTTTGCTGTCACAGCATAAACACAGAACGTTTCTTTTTATTTATTTATTTATTTTTATAAAATAAATTATGTCGCCCTCGGTAGAGTGCCCTGGTGTCACATCTCACAGCAACCTCCAACTCTTGGGCTTAAGCAATTCTCTTGCCTCAGCCTTCCAAGTAGCTGGATATGGAGGCACCCACCACAGTGCCTGGCTATTTTTTGATTTTTTTGGTTGCTTTATTATTGCTTAGCAGGCTCGAACCTGCTACCTTTGATGTATGTGGCTGGTGCCCTGCTCACTGAGCTATGGGCACCGAGTCAAGACAGAGCATTTCTATATGATATTATTCAATGTGATGAAAAACAGGTTCTTTTTGCCATTTGCAAGCACTGGGCACAAAGTTTATAAGAAAATGTCCACAAACATGGCCAGAAACCAAATATTCATCAAAAAGAGCTAAGGGTGTCTGTTGGTGGCCCAGAGCTAGTATTATCCACTACAGCTTCATGAAGCCTGGTAAACTGATTATGGCAGATGTCTACTGGGACCACTTGATGACATGATGAGGGGGCTTATAATTAATTAGCTGAGAATCATCAGAAGAGACAGGTCAATCCTCTTGCAAGATCACCTGTCACAAAAAGCAACCTTGCTCAAACTACAGAAGCTGGACTTGGAAACTTTCTGTCATCCACTATACACTGTACTCACCTGATGCTATACCAACTTACTACCGTTTCTTCCAGGCTTTGGACCACTTCTTGCAAAAAAAAAAAAATACATATATTCAATACCCAACAAGGGGAAAACTCCTTTCATGATTTCATGACCTTTTGCTCTCCAAGCTTCTTAGTGCTGGCATATACTAGCTACTGGTAAGATCACTAAACCATGTACTGATAGTTTAAGTACAAACTCTGCTTAAATGTCCTGTTTTTCATTCAAGATATAATAAATGAATCTTCCGATTCAAAAACAGACATTTGATATTTAATGACCTAGTACAGTGCTCAAGAAATTCTTCACTGATAACACTAAATCTCAGGAAAGGCCTTGAGTAAATACAGCAATGAATAATACATTCACAGAGAAAAAGAATAGTTACAAAGTTACACCAACTGCAGAAATCCCACTGCAGGACACTACTCAGAGTGTGTGCAAAAATCAAGAAAGTTAGTGTGACAGGACAGAATAAGAGAGGGATGGGGGTAGAGAGATAAATGGCAATGACTGATAGATGTGTGACGTGTGTGTATAGAGTCCGGTGCAAAGTGTAGTGTACAGGGCCTTGTAAGTCAATGTAAAGTCTTTTGCTTTTATTGTATATGCTAGAAACAAGATATTGGTGAAATTAAACCAAAGAAATAACCACAGAACAATTATTCTGAAGAACATTGATATCAGAAGGATTTTATAAAATCAGATCACTAATTACCTTGACAAATGCTGTTTATAGAATGTTGAGGTGGGAGAAGCCTAGTGATATACATGAGGAAGAAAAGATGAAAGGAATAGGGGACAACAAGAATAGATAACTCAAAGAGTTTAACTTTTCAGAGATCAAAAAATGGGACAGTAATTCAAGAGAATGTGGCATTAAGGTTTTTTTTTTTTTTTTTTTTTTAGTATTTTAGATATTGCTTTGAGTTTTAAGATAGGCATTTATTACAGCAAGTTTAAATGCAGACAAAAATTTAGAAGAGGAGAAAAATTTCTGGGTTTATGTTATTAACCAGGCAAGAGGAAATAGATTAATTGCATAAGTGGAGGTGATGACGTTTGAAAGGAACATTGAAACTTCTTTCATTGTAGCCAGAGGAGAGGAAAATGCATTTGTGAAAATGCAGCAGCTTAGTAAACGCAGTAGCACATGGGTGTTGTCTGATGGTTATTCTATTTCCTTAGTGAAGAGAAAAGAAAATGAATGAGAAAAGTGGTGGAAACAGAGAAGAAAGTGTGAAATGCATGTCTAGAAAAGGATATTGAATGGATTAGAGATGTGTGATAGGACTGAAAGGCAGGTCAGAGGTCCCATAGAGCTGTGGGGAATTATTTTCATTACTACTTCATTATGGTTAGGGGTCACCACAACATGAGGAACTGTATTAAAGGGTCATGGCATTAGGAAGGATGAGAACCACAGCCTTAGAGGGTGATGGCCATGAATTTGAAATGAGACCAGCCAGTATGGTTTAGTGTTTCTGTCCTGCCACATCCAGCTGCCATGAATATATGTGAGGAGAGCAGACGATTGGACTTTAGTGCTAATCTCTGTCTCTGAAGAAAAAGAGAATAAAGGCGTCCAGAAAAACACCACATTTAGGGAGCTTGATATAATGAAAGACACAATGAAAAAAAAGAAGAATATGTGCATTGGAATGGTTTTAGGACTGGTGGAGAAGAATACCTTGTAAGGTACATGAAGGAGTGAGCTGGGAAATTGAAAGGGATTGTTGAAGAACAGGATGCTTGATAGTGAGAGTATACAGCCTTACAGTTAGGGAAATACCAGGAATGAATAGCTGTGGTAGATCTTCTCAACTAGAGAAGTCCACAATTGGAGGAGTTATCTGCATTGTAAGGGCAAATAAAAATTAAACATGAGAGGCTTAATTCTCCCTTTTGAAAACAGGGTAAGAGACTGAGGCAGGGCAAAGAAAGGGGCTTTCAGGAGGATGGGAGGAAAGCAAGGCTGCTGGATAAGGAAGTCTGCAGGGCCCATAGAAACATCAAGGGAGCACAGTGATCAGAAGGCAACAGTTCTTTCCCCAAAGGAGAAAAGAATGTGGGTGTGAGGTAACCTAGGTAATCAGTGACCAGTAAAAAAGGACGATGGTGCCTGCAGGCACCGAGGGAAATAAAAGAGAACAAACAATTTCCAACAGAGAGAAGGAGGATATTCATACCTGTACACAGTTGCTGAGCTTCTGTCTCTCCCCTCTCAGAGAAGGACTCAATTCCAGCTCTCTTAGGAAGTGCTCTAAGCCTTCTCTTTGTTCTTAAATAAAATTTCTCTTTGTTATACTAAAGCCTGTGGGAAGTTACCTTTGCTTTCCATTCACGCTGCCTGTGCTGCTTCAGTTTTACTTTCATTTTCTACGCAGTATCACTTCCTATGCTGAACTTTCTGGTTCTGCTGAGTAATTGAACAAAAGGAACTGGCTTCAGGGAACCAAGATCCCAATCTCCAACACATACTTCTCACTCATCACTTTTCTTAGAACCTTCATTTTAGAAAACTTAAACAATTGTTTTTTTTTTTTTCTCTGTATCTTTGAAATGTAAATAAATCTTTTTGGAAACCATAAGCCCCTTGTCAGATTTATGATCCAGGAATGTCTTTATCAAGAAAATGGGCCAACTCTTTGAAATGTAAACATCAAGAAAGATGGCATCCTGATCTCTTCGTTTCTGAGGAATAGTAGGAGCCTAATTTCTGCTGGTGATTTGCTCCCAGCTTTAAAGACACATGTTTTTGTGTGTGTATGCACAAAGCCAAATAAACACAGATAGTGACTCCAATTATCAGGTGAATCTAGAATAAACTACGGGTGATACATGATGCTGTCAAGTTCTCTTACTTGAGGGCTAGTTACTGTTTCCCTTGAAAATGTGTGTAATGGGTTGTATCTGCTTGACTGTATAAAAAAGTGAGATTTCTTTCTATCTCTGCAATGTCTTAGGGGATTGTCCATGGGGTTCATCACATTCTGGTTGAATGCTTTTTCAATAATAAAACTACATTCTTTTCCACTATCTATATAGAGAGGTTTCTTGGGTCGGTAGAAAATTTAATTTCTAATTACATTTCTATAGCAGCATGAATATGGAAATCAGGAAAGTCATCACAGTAAGCCATGATCCAAATCTTCTAGGAATGAGGAAGAACCTAAAAGTCTACAGGTGAGTGCACCAGAAAGACCAGGGAAGAAAACAGTTCTGAGATTTGGATTTCAAAGGTGGATTGCAAAGATGTATAACAGAGCTAAAATGTGATAGTGAAATGGTTATTTATATGATCGTAACACTAAAAATATTTAGGATTCACTGCCTGTAGCTGTTACTGCCTAGTGTGGAATGGTTAAAAATGCAGAGCTGCACATTAAGAAAAAAAACAAGTCAGAAAGATTTCCTAACATAAGGAATTAAATTTCAATAAAGCAACAATTCAAGAAATATCACAAGCTTGTATGTAATGATTCTCAAATGAGTTTTACAGAGAATTTGTACAGTAATTTCAGAAAAAAACAAGAGACCACAGATGAAATAAATTGTAAATATATTTTTTAATTAATATGTATGGAGTATTCTCCGTGTCAAATGAAAAGCATCATTTCTAAATTAGCTTTCAAGTAGTACCTGGGATGGGACATAAACCTCACGGGGCTCCATAGGGCTAATTATCACAATACCACAGGGTAAGAAGCACCTCATGTAATATCTAGCCTTCAGGCATCAGACTTAAAGCATCCCAGATCTTAGAAGAGAATGTCTGAGTTTAAAACCTTTTCTTGGGAAATCCATTGATAATAATTTCTGTTTAAAAACTTTCCTACTTTCTTTAGTTTTAAACCTAAGCTCATTCTCTATCAATTACTTTATTACATCTGTAGACTGTCAAATGATAAAGATTAGATAAAATGCTATTTCCTACTTATTTGCATTTCTATTCTGTGAATTTCTTCTTTTTCTTATATAATTGATGTCAGATAGATCTAGATCCAGTACTCAAATAAAGCTATTTATTCTTGTATCTATTTCTGAACTAAAATAAAATCTTAAGGCTTCCCTCCACTGGCTGACCAAATGGACCTCCTCTTGGACAAGGGGATACCTTAAAAGTAAATTGCTAGAGAAGCGAAAGAGGTCAGACATATCCATTACAATTCATTAATAGGCTGTGAATGGAAAAGAGGCCATTCTCAGTAAAATAATTTAAGGAGGTTTATTTCGAGCCAAATTAGAAGACTGTGACCTGGAGCCACACCAAAGAAGCCTTGAGGAGTGGCCTGGAGTTGGTGGGTTCAAGTTTGTTTTTATACATTTTAGGGAGACAGGAATTACAGGTGAAGTCCTAAATCAATATGTGGAAAAGATACATTGGTTTGGCTCAAAAAGGTTGGACCTATGGAAGTCAGGGAGCTTACAGGTTATGGGTGGGTTTAAAGATTCTTTAGCTGATAATCAGCTGAGTTAGGCTTTTCCTAAAAGATCCAGGAGTCAGTGAAAAGAAATGTTTAAGATAAAGGGTATGTTAATTACAAAGTATTAGACACACTCAAGTGGTTTGTCATGTAAATTGAGGACCTGCAAAACTTTAGGCCTTGCATAGCCTTAAGCCTGTTAGTGAATCACAAAGGACATCTCTAAAAGGGTGGAGGGGACCTAAAAAGTCTGATCTCCTTTCTCATGGCTAGCAACCCAGTTATAAGAATCCTCTTGGCTAACAGGGGGGTCCAGTCAGTCAGCCATTTAGGGGAAGCTGTAAGATTCTGTTTTAGTTCACCAAGTTATGCAAGACAAACCTCCAGGTCTTTGATACACACAACAAACCACTTAAATCCAGGCATTTGTCTTGTAGTTTGTCCCTGATTAATATAGCTTTATCTTAACTCATGTATTCCTTTGTGATGATTCCTGGTCTTTTAGACAAAACCTACCTTTTTCATCTGACTGTCAACAAAAGAATCTTTAAACCCACCAATAACCTGTAAGCCCCTGGTTTGAGATGTCCCACTTATTTTGACCAAACCAATGTATACCTTTCCTGTTTTAATTTATGACTTTACCTGTAATTCCTATCTCCCTAAAATGGATAAAACCAAATTATAATCAAACCACAGTAAGTTCATTTGATTCTCATTTCTTGGAGGTGGCTTGGGTGGTGGTCCTCAAATTTGACTCCGAATAAGCCTCTGTCAGTTATTTTACAGAGTTTGGCTTTTTAGGTAGGTTGTTACGAATTGCTTTCCTGGGAAGGATGGCAAGGTGGGGCTCCCAGGCCTCCATCTCGGTGCCGCCCATCTTAATTTTGTCCCCAGTGTTTGCTCACACCTGGAGAGGCAGGAAAGACCTACCAATCAGCCAGTCAGATCTTACCATGCCAACTGCAAAACGATGTAGAAGACTCTATAGCCTAGCAATAGGCACAATATGGTCTTGAAGGTGATTTAGTACAGTCTCAAGACTAATTATCATATCATTAGCTTAAATCTGCATTGTGCTCCACCCACCAGTGTGCTTTCAGAGAAGCTCATGGGAAGTCTGGATGTGCAGTAAGACGCTGATTCTAAGGTGACCTCTGAACTGCAAGGTAAGCATTACTCAGCTGGTGTAAAAGAGAACAGCCAGCCATTACCTTTGCGTCTGCACATTTCTGATGGCAACGGGGATCGTTTACTGTGTTTGGTGCATGTATCTTGCTTTGTAAATTTTCTTTTTTTTATAACCTACCTTTTGTTTTTCTTTTATAAACTTTGTTCATGCTTACCTTACTTTGGAGTGTCTGGTCATTTTTTTGACAGAGTGCTCTAATGACCGAGGACCTAGGCAGCCGGCTAAAACCCCATTTTAGAACCCAGGTAGCTGCCGTGAAAGGTGACCACTTCTTTTTCTTTGATGTTTTCATTCATTTACACAATATGTATTTATTGCCACATAACAAATTACATCAAATTTAGAAGCTTAAAACAGCATATTTATTATCTCATAGTTTTAGTGGGTCAGGAATCTGGGAGCAGCTTTGCTGGATGATTCTGACTCAGGCTCTCTCAAGAGGCTCAGTCAAGGTTAAGATTGCAGTCATCTCAAGGTTTAGCTAGGACAAGTTCTGCTTCATACTCACTTTTCTGTTAGCAGGCCTTAGAATATAGCACTTTTAAGAATACATAGAATTGCCTCATGATACGCAACTGGTTGCTTTCAGAATGGTGTAATTCAAAACAAAGCAAGAAAGAACACTCAAAGCAAAAACCACAATCTTATTTATAACCTGATATTAGGGGATGAAAGCCCTTTACTTCTGCAATATTCTCATTTTTTAAAAAAGAATCATAGCCAGGCATAGTGGCTCATGCCTGCAGTCCTAGCACTTTAGGAGGCCAAGGTGGGTGGATTGCTTGAGCTCAGGAGTTTGAGAACAGCCTGAGAAAAACCAAACCTCAGCTGTACTAAAAATAGAAAACCTAGCTGGGCATTGTGGCAGGTGCCTGTAGTCCCAGCTACTTGGGAAGCTGAGGCAAGAAGATCTCTTGAGCCCAAGATTTGAGTGGCTTTGAGCTATGATATCATGACACTCTACCCAGGGCAACTGAGTGAAACTCTGTCTCAAAAAAGAAAAGAAAGAAAAGAAAAGAAAGAAAAGAAAAGAAAGGCCAATATCTTCCAGTGTTTTTCCAATTCTTTCTTTGAGGATTTTTATCGTCTCATGCCTTAAATTTAAGTCCTTTATCCATCTTGAATCAATCTTTGTGAGGGGAGAAAGGTGCACATCCAGTTTCAGTCTTTTACATACAGCAATACAATTCTCCCAGTACCATTTATTGAATAGGGAATCTTTCCCCCAGTGAACGCTCTTGTTTGGTTTGTCGAAGATTAAATAGCTGTAAGTTGTTGGTTTCATTTTCAGGTTTTCTATATGATTCCAAGTATCTATGTCCCTATTTTTGTGCCAGTACCATGCTGTCTTGACCACTATGGCCTTGTAATACAACCTAACATCTGGTATGGTGATACCTCCGGCTTTGTTTTTATTACTAAGAACTGCCTTAGCTATATGGGTTTTTTTCTGGTTCCATACAAAACGCAGAATCATTTTTTGGAGATCTTGAAAGTAGGATGTTGGTATTTAAATAGGGATGGTGCTGAATCAGTAAATTGCTCTGGGAAGTATAGACATTTTAACAATGTTTATTCTTCCCAGCCATGAGCATGGTATGTTCTTCCATTTATTAAAGTCCTCTACTATTTCCTTTCTTAAGGTTTCATAATTCTCTTTATAGAGGTCTTTTATATCTATTGTTAGGTATATTCCTAAGTATTTCATTTTCTTTGGGGCTATGGTGAAGGGAGTTGTGTCCTTAATTAACCTCTCACCTTGACTGCTGTTGGCATATACAAAGGCAACTGACTTGTGGACATTGAGTTTATATCCTGAGAGATTACTGTATTTTTTGATGACTTCCGGGAGTCTAGTAGTTGAGTCTTTGAGGTTCTCTAGGTATAAGATCATATCATCAGCAAAAAAGGAGAGTTTGACCTCCTCTGCACCCATCTGAATGCCCTTTATTTTCTTGTCTTGTCTAATTGTATTGGCTAGAACTTCCAGCACTATGTTGAATAGCAATGGTGACAGAGGACAACCTTGTCTGGTTCCAGTTCTATGAGGAAAAGCTTTTAGTTTTACTCCAGTCACTAAAATATTAGCTGTGGGTTTGTCATAGATAGCCTCTATTAGTTTAAGGAATGTGCCACCTATACCTATGTTCCTCAGTGTTCTAATTAGAAAGGGATGCTGGATTTTGTCAAATGCTTTTTCTGCATCTATTGAGAGGATCATATAGTCCTTGGTTCTACTTCTGTTGATACAGTGAATAATGCTGATGGACATTCAAATATTAAACCAACCCTGCATCCCTGGGATGAAACCTACTTGATCATGATGTATAACTTTTTTGATGATAAGCTGTGATCTATTGGCCAAGATTTTGTTGAGAATTTTGGCATCAATATTCATTAGTGAAATTGGTCTAAAGTTCTCCTTTTTAGTTGGGTCTTTACCTGGTTTTGATATTAGGGTGATGTTTGCTTCATAGAACGTATTGGGGAAGATTCCTTCCTCCTCAATTTTTTGAAATAATTTCTTCAGTATAGGAATTCACTTCCTATACTAAAGACTACTAACAGTTCATACTCAGCCAGGACACTTGGTGCGTGGGACCTGTTTGCATCTGTTTTGCTTCCTTGGGAACAGCACACTCACTTATCCTGCCATTTGTGGAGATTACCTAGTACACTTTGACTGTTAAGCAATGCATTATTGCTGTAGTCAAGGCTAGTGCAAGCAAGGAAGGAAATACATTCCTAGGAAGGTATTTGTATTCATTTTCTGTCTAGGCTTCTGTCACAAACCTTTTTTTTTTTTAAATGCTTTATTAAATATTATTTGGTATTAATCATACAGATTTTGTGGTATATATGCATTTCTGAAAGAGCAAAAGAAAACATTTTATTTTTTCTAGATCTTGCCTTTGTCATAGAAATATGCCACCGATTGGTACTTTACTTACAGATTCATATTAAGATATGCCATGTAGAAGAGATAAATGAAGTTACATGACATTATTTACTGATTATGAAAATAGAGAAATATAAAAATATTATTTAGCAATAACAGAAAATATATTTCTTTATTCCATTATTTTAGAAATTAAACATAAATATTCAAATAGAGAGTAGTCAAAGTGATTGTACACACTTTATATATATAAGCAATACTGCATTTTTTGGTCTTGAATAATGAAGCACATGACTCAGCACTATAAAATAAGGGCTTTGTTCAAACGTGAATTACTAGACTATTACTACTCTATTACTAGACTTCCTCTTTATGAGGAAGACTGCCATGTCAATTGCAACAACTGCAACAATAAACAAATGTGACTTAATTAAACTTAAAAGCTTCTGTACAGCCAAGGAGACAACAACCAAAGCAAATAGACAACTAACCCAATGGGAAAGGATATTTGCACATTTTGAATCTGACAAATGTTTAATATCCAGCATCTATACAGAACTTTAATTAATCTACAAGAAAAAAACCAACAATCCCATACATCAATGGGGAATAGAGATGAATAGAATCTTCTCTAAAGACGACAGACAAATGGCCAGTAAACACTTGAAAAAATGCTCATCATCCTTAATTATCAGAGAAATGCAAATTAAAACCACCCTGAGATACCATCTAACTCCAGTGAGAATGGCCTATATCACAAAATCTCAAGATTGCAGATGCTGGCGCGGATGTGGGGAGAAAGGAGCACTTTTACACTGCTGGTGGGACTGCAAACTAATACAACCTTTTTGGAAGGAAGTATGGAGAAAGCTCAAAGAACTCCCATTTGATCCTACAATCCCATTGCTGGGCATCTATCCAGAAGGAAAAAAAAAAAAAACTTTTATTATAAGGACACTTGTACTAGGCTGTTTATTGCAGCCCAATTTACAATTGCTAAGTGTGGAAACAGCCTAAATGTCCTTCAATCCAGGACTGGATTGGTAAGCTACAGTATATGTATACCATGGAATATTAGCCATCAAAAATAATGGAGACTTTGCAGCATTTGTAGTAACTTGGATGGAGGTGGAACATATTATTCTTAGTGACACATCACAGGAATGGAGAAGCAAGAATCCTATGTATTCAACTTTGATTTGAGGACAATTAATGACAATCAATGACATTGATTGGGGGAAGGAGAGAGCAGACACAGAAGGAGGGAGGGGGGGAGGGAAAGAAAACAAAAAAAAAAAGAAAGAAAAGAAAATAGTAACTAACTTTCATATAAATTGGATTCAATTTTGACCAAAGTACATTACTTAAACATTAATTTTTTAGTTCAACTTG
>CAUYRH010004223.1:0-21990 GCA_963574655.1 Perodicticus potto | reverse complement strand
CCATGGTGTACATATACCACAATTTATTAATCCATTCGTGGGTCGATGGGCACTTGGGCTTCTTCCATGACTTAGCAATTATGAATTGGGCTGCAGTAAACATTATGGTACAAATATCTTTGTTATAATGTGATTTTTGGTCTTCTGAATAAATACCTAATAGTAGATGAGTTTTTATATGTATTTCTGATATCATCTTCTGCTAAAAAATATGTCCTTTTGCCTCACTGATTGTAACATCATGTCCAAACTCCATAACACTTCACAAGTCATATCCATTTTTTCTAGTCTTATTTTATGACGTATTTTTAAACATTCCTGGATCCAATGAGACTGAATTAGTGATTAATGGGAGTTTTGTTTTGCATAATGCTGTTTACTGTTTTTTGTAAAAGGGTCTTCATTTCTCTGTTTTCTCTTTTGGCAAAACTTCCATAATTATACTCATTGAAAAACTAATATATTATTTTTCATGAGGTATGTAGAATGTTACTTAGCAATGTCTTTTATATGCATGTGTGTGTGTGTGTGAATGTATGTTTATGCTATATATATATGGAGGCATAGGGGGTACTACTTTCTAAGTTGCATTTTAGGTTTTGTATTACCCAGAAAAAAAAATTATTTTGGTTTGAACTTTCTGTGTCTCATAGGCTTGTAGAAAACTAAAGCCCTTCCGAAACTCCCCAAGATTTTTATGTTTTCAGGAGGCTTATATTCCTTGGTCACCTTTGCTTCTGGAGTCCTGAAGACTGTCTGTTTTAAATATAAATAACAATTAATTCAAACATAAAACTTGACTCCCTCTTATTTTCCACAGAAATCAGCCAGTCAACAAAAACAACAACAACAAAAAAGACCCCTCACCCCCGAAAATAATTGCAAACCCTGAAGATATAGTTCACAAGGAAGGTTTCAATTTCCCCAAGACACAGATTCAGTTTAAGATTACATATCAGACATTCTTATACTTAAATATTTTTTTGGCTGTCCCACAGTAAAAGTTATCAGCTCATTTCCTCCATTTGTGGCAACTACTTTTTTACTGTCTTCTGAAATGTGCCACCTCCTTTTGTTCCTTTACTTTTGATTGCAGTTTAATTTTATGCTTAGTTACCCAGGCTTCTAAAACACTTCTGACTTAGGGCTCATCCTCCATACAAAGTGGCTATCATGGCACATTTTCAAAAAATCGTTCTCTTCCCAAAAAGAACTGTTAAGTGTCAGTTGTAAAAGTTTCTTTTTTATTGTGTTATGTTTTTGCAACACTTTTTAATCTCTCTTAATGGACAGCAAATTTCCCAGCAAATAGAGACAGACGGTTCCATGGAGTCTGTCCACATACTACAGTCGGCATGGAGGAAATACGTGCTGAGTGAGGTAGGAGTGAAACTTAGTGTTTCTGCCAGGTCTGGCGGGTTTGGTATTATTTTCTTTTCATACTTTTTCAAGTAGTTTATTCTAAACTCTTCAAAATTCAAATGACTATATACATTAATATTCATAAGTACTGAAATAACTAGTTAAATAAATGTTTATTTATTTACTTGATTTCATTTTTGTTGGGGAATCATTGAGGGTATAAAGAACCAAGTTACACTGCTTGCATTTACTGGGTAAAGTCCCTCTTATGATTGTGTCCTGCCCCCCAAGAGATGTGTCACACACCCTGACTCCCCCCCTTCTCCCTCCCTCCTTCTTTCTCTCCACTCCACTGTTCCCACCTCTGACCATGTACTAGCATCAATTGTCCTCATATCAGAATTGAGTACATTGGATTCTTGCTTCTCCATTCTTATGATGCTTTACTGAGAAGAATGTGTTTCAGCTCCATCCAGGTAAATACAAAAGATATAAAGCCTCCATCTTTTTAGGGGCTGAGTAGTACTCCATGGTATACATATACCATTGCTTGTTAAGCCATTCCTATATTGGATTGGTGGGCATTTAGGTTGTTTCCACAATTTGGCAATTGTAAATTGAGCTGCAATAAACAGTCCAGTGCCAATGTCCTTATGATAAAATGATTTTTTTTTTCTTCTGGGTAGATGCCCAGTAATGGGATTGCAGGATCAAATGAGAGGTCTTGTTTGAGTACTTTGAAGATTCTCCATACTTCTTTCCAAAATGGTTGTATTAATTTGCAGTCTCATCAGCAATGTAAAGTGTTCCCCTCTCTCTACATCCATGCAAGCTTCTGCAGCTAGAACCAAATAGAAACTATTAGATGAAACTAACATCTTACAGCCACCTGATGGTTGATAAACCAAATAAGAACATACACTGGGGGAAAGAATCCCTATCCAATATGGTGCTGGAAGAACTGGATAGCCACAAAGACTGAAACTGGGCCCTCACCTTTCTCCACTCATTAAAATTGATTTAAGATGTATAAAAGATCTAAAGTAGGAAACAACAAACATCCTTGAAGAAAGTGTCTGGAAAACACCTGAAAGTATCGGCCTGGGGAAAAATTTTATGAAGAAGACTTCCATGGCAATTGCAACAAAGAAAATAGACAAATGGAACTTAATTAAACTGAATAGCTTCTGTATAGCTAAGAAAACAACAACCAAAGCAAAGAGACAACCATCAGAATGGGAAAATAAATTTGCATATTATCTATCAGACAAAAGCTTGATAACTACAAGCTACAGACAAATCAAGCAATAAAAAGCCAATAACCCCTTACATCACTGAACCAGTGAGATGAATAGAACCTTCTCTAAAGAAGACAGATGAGAGTGGCACCTGTGGCTCAAGGAGTAGGGTGCTGGCCCTATATACTGGGGGTGGCGGGTTCAAGCCTGGCCCTGGCCAAAACTTAAAAAAAAAAAAAAGACAGATAAATGGCTAACAAACATGAAAAAATGCCCATTGTCACTAATTATCAGAGAAATGCAAATCAAAACCACCCTGAGATATCACCCTGAGATATAACCCCAGTGAGAATGGCCCACATCGCCAAAGTCTCAATGTTTGTTTTAAAGGAGTGAACAGAGACATAAATCCCAGTGGTTAGCCTGTCAGGTTTGAGGTCAGAGTCAGGGCCACTTCTGTTTGGCACCAGTCTGGAAGCTGACAATCCCCTTAATTTCTCTTGCTGTTATTACAACCTTTAAATAAAAGACAATCAGAAATCGTTAGGCTTGACTATAATTAGGTAAAATCCCATAGCTTTATGCAGAAGCTGTTTGCACTAGAATATTTCCGGTCTCACCCATGGGAGAGTATCGCTCCTTGGGGAAGGCAGTGTCCTGTGTTCCATATATAGCTCTACAGCACTTAGGTGCTCAATAGATTTTTGTTAAAGTGCATTGATTGGATTGAGAAGTTTCTCTGAACCTCTCAGTATTGACTTTCATCTCTGTTTCATTTTAGAAAAGGCTAAATCTTTTATGTTCTCCAGAGACCAAAACATATACCCAACATTTCAAAACAAAGCCTTTTTCCCCCTACCTTCAATATTGAAAAAATAGAAACAAAATCAAAAGAAAATAAACTAAATCTGTAAAGATGAAATAGTGAAATATTCCTTTTTAGATAAATCAACAGAAACTATGCTCTAAAGACCAAGATATTTAATCAAATAATCAAATGGTAAATTAAAGCCCATCAAAGAGAAGTCATTTTTTAGATTTTTAACAAGAATAAAAGATTAAACCATATGTCAAAAATGGTATTTTTTTTCCCTATATAACACAGAAGTATTGCTCAAAATGGGGTCCACGAGGAAAGTTCAGGGAGAGAGAGCTACTGGGCATTGAAACAGAGGAACTGTTTAGCCAAAGTATTACCTGGAATGGAGAGGCAGGTTCTCAAATGTGTAAACTATGACTGTAAGTTCATAGTTTTGAAACATGCTAATAAGATCCATGCAAATAGAAGGTTAATGGATAAGATATAATAAAGTTTACCTTTGTTACTCAAAAAGATAACACACAAATGTTTTAGAAATGTTTTTATTCTCCCCCCCCCAAAATTAAAGTGCTTAATTTATTATTTCAGGCATTAAGATGCCTGAAATAATAAAAGAAAATTCTTGGAATTCATTACTGACTAGGTGAATTTTTTTGTTTGTTTGTTTTTGGTTGGTTTGATTTTTTTGGTGGATGGAGGGGGTGTGTCTCACTATGTTGCCTGAGCTATTCTCAGACTCATGGGCTTAAGCAATCATCCTGCTTCAGCCTCCTGAGCAGCTGATACTACAGGTATGAGCCACCAAAGTTGGCTCAAGTAGGTTGACTTAAATCCCAAATATACTGCATATTTGCTGAATAACACAAGGCAAATCACCCACCTCAGGCTGAAATTTATTAATTTCCAAAGTAAGGAGAGCAGTATATTCTTCAAAGGTGTTTTGAAAGGATTGTTTTAATTTACAGATTATCTAGGACAAGTGTTGGTAACCTTTTTCTGTCAAGGGTCATATAGTAAATATTTTAGCCTTTTCAGTCCAGATATTTTCTGTTGCATCTATTAAACGCTGCAGTTATGAGCAGTATGTAAATGAAACTCCATGACTATGTTCTTATAAAACTTTTATTTATAAAAACAAGTGATGGCCCAGGTTGGCTCTGTGGGCCATGGTTAGCCAACCCATGATCTCAAGCAATAGCTGGTCTGTTGGCAATGCTCTCAAGGAAACTAAATACTAAAAAAATATCACTCAGCACAGTGCCTGCCATATAAGTAGTTTTGAATAAATGCATTGAGTCAATCAATCAGTCTAGAATTCAAGGAATGAATATGGCCTAGTGAGTATAATTACCATCCCCAGTCCCACCACTTAATATTTTACTACTTTACATGTCATTTTTTGCTGTTCCTTGAGAATATTTGACAGTTCCTTTGATGTCCCAGATATAAGAAAGTAATGGTAGTTAGGCAGTCAGAAATTTTTCTTAAATACTTTTCTTAAAATATTCTTAAAACAACTGGCTTAAGATATGGCATTTAGGAAACTACGTGTTTAAAACTGGAGGAAATCCCTTATAGAATTCTTTCCTAAACAATGTTTCATAAATGATTATTTTTTAGGTGATATTAATTAGGTTCTATGGTAAAATATTTTTGGAAAGTTTTCTTTTAAACGAAAGTAAACAAACTTCTTTACTACAAAAATTTCAGGGCCTTTGTTTGAAAGAGGGGTGGAGGAATATATTCTGCACAGTTCCTAAAATATTGTTTAACTAGAAAATTTTCTTTTCATACCCCCATTGCCATCTTACAAAATACAGTCTTTATGAAATGCTGTTTCAGAAGCACTAGTATAACATAAATCAAATTTTGGTATATTTGAAATAAATCGTATGAATAGATTCCTCAGGCAAGCAACTCAGCAAACCAAAGGGGGAAAATGCTGACAAGGTACTGTTAAAATTTCTTAATTTTCTTCACTCAATCATTTCTTCCTTCACTTGTTCAATAATCATTTATTGTTTATTCTGTGCTATTCAAGGGAGAAGCTTATTCCTATTAGAAAGTTAATGGTGCTTTATGAATAGAAAGTTTAGCGATTCTAAAATAAATGGCTAATATCTCAAGCTCTTTGTTTCACATCTATAAAAATCTTCCTGAGTTTCATAGGAAGATAAACTTTTATTTCCAGAAGGAACTTCAAAGTTATATGAAGATAAAAGAAGAGCTACAGTGAGTGAACTGGAGTAATATTTGGCAATAACCTGCTGGCAAGCTCATCTGAATTAGAAAGAACTCTGATAACAGATTTCTTACAGTTTAGGTCCATAGAAAGTGGAAATAGGGTTGGTTGGTAGAAGCAGCTTGTTGAAAGTAATACTCTTACATTAGACTGATTTTCAAAATTTGGCAATGAATTGTATTTAAGTAGAAACGAGAGCAATGAATCATTTCCAGGTAAACCACTGTGTATCTAAGGGCACAATGCTTTTTTGACTGGTCTCAGATAAAACACAGAAAACACAGAGCAACTCTTTCTACTAAGCAATTGCTATAAATTCAGCATCACCGATCACCAGTGTTGTTATCACAGGGCTCTCCTGTAATGGTGGCACCAGGAAAGTAACAAATCATTTGAGGGCAGTGTGAGGCAGAGAAGGCTAACTTCTTTTTCCTTCCTCCTCATCCTTTAATGCACACACGTGCACACACAAGCACACACAGGCTAACTATTCAGAATTGGTTTTACTATAAGGATTTTCCTGCCTACATTTTTTTTCTTATACAAATTCATTCTGGAAGAAGACTTTCTGTAGGACCATTGAGATAAGAAGTTGGATCCATACAGTCTTTTGATAAATCGCATATACATTTAGTGACTTCATATTAATGGTACATGTTATATATATATTTAGTAGTCTGTACTTCTACCATGTTTGATGCTAAGGGTACTACAGGCATTCAATTAAATTCTGCTTTTCAGTGTAAACTGGAATTGGTGACTAAGACAACCTAACCCAACTTAGCAGTGTTGAGCCATTTTTTGATTAATTTGGATTTAAAAAAAGCAATACAGAAAACCAAGGCCTGCCCCCAAACACTTTTGGATGATCTGGATTAACAAGGTGCTTATAAGCCAGATATGATAAATATATACAATTGCCTAATATTGCATATTGTAATTTCTTAAAGATTTGGGGCACTTAGGTAGCCCTCTCTTAAATTTAAATCTTGGAGAAAAAACTCTAAATTCACCTAGGAAATAATGGGATAGGGCTGTGCGGACAGTGAGACTTTAAATTACATTTAAAATTGGGGGCCTCTGTGACTTGGTCTTCCTGGAGGTGCTGAGGAATTTTCCGTCCAGCTCCGTCAAAACGTACGTCAAAATGATTTAAATGCAGGCAAGGGAAGAGTTTTGTCTGAGAGCACAACTGACCAAATCAATATAGTGACTATTTTTGCTCTCTCCCTAATTTGGTAAATAAGCAGTACCATTCCAGAATTTATCATTATCAATACTAGTATCAGATGTTAAATGCAAGTGGGCCATGTTTGAGCATGTATTTCTCATTATTTGACTAGATACTCATTGTGGTCATATGCTTATTTTTATGAGGTATAGAGAGGACAAAAAATTAAGAAATAACTATGAAAGAACCTGAAATGGATTAATGGGATTAATGACAGAAATACAAAATAAATTGCAAAAAAGGAAAGAAACTTAATCTTAATAAGGCCAGCACAGCCAGTGTAATTAAATAGCAGCTATGGTATCATTTAATTATTTTTTCCCAAATGTCACTATCATTATACAAAACCAAGAAATAACTTTTCTGTATTTATTTGGCAAAGTAGCAAAAAAAAAACGAATTGAAACTTGCATTATCAATTGCAAACATGGCATTACAGGGGATTGAGAGTAATTTCAGATTACACCTAATAGAACAAAGCACACTCCAAATTAATGCATAGTGCTACTAGGAAATAAATGAATTCTTTACTCTTAAGTTTTTTGTTTTAAGGAGAACCTTTAGCAATGAAAGCCAAATAATTGTCCTTAAGACCATGAAATGAATCGAAGCAGCCATAAATGGCATTCATGATTACAAGAAAAAGATTTTCTTCTCTTTGAAATGTTCTCCTTTTATGCTATGCAGGCAGAGTCCCATTGTATGGCATAGAGCCTGTTAGGTTGTTTTCTTGCCATAGCTTTGACATAACTATTCTCCTTTGTCTGTTTTCATCTTTTATACTGAATTCTTTTCTCTTTACACCCACTTCCTGAGGCTGTTCGTTGAATGCTTGCTTTCCATTGTTTATAAGTGAGTATGTATTACAACTTGTAAACAAGGAACTGCTATTAGCCAGTTCATTAATTAAGATCCTGTCTGAAGTTCTCCAGTGAAAGATAATAATTTGTTAGCTTAACTAAAATTTCCTTCCTTCCTGAGAAATGTCATTCTGGAAAAATATTGATTGAGAGTGGATCCCTACTAGGTAATGCATGTGTAATTTACACATACTTGAGATTATTAAAGTTCACTATCTCTTTTTTGATAGTCAGTAATGACTGTAATAAACAAAAATGACCTCATTTAAAATAAACAGTTGTTTTAGGTGACAATGGAGACATAATTTACAAATATACTAATAACTATTTTGGAGTTAGGGGATATTAGCCCAAATTGGGACAGACACAAGTGTATCTTTTACATTGTGTATTACTTAACTGTTCCAAATGAAGAGTCTATGGTATTGCCTACATATGAAATGCTATTCTCTCTGCTTATCAAAATTGAAATAATGATTCAAGGCAGTCATACATTCTATTTTCTTATGTTCTGCCTAAAAGTTCTAATAAATATGTATTTCTTGCCTTGTTTTCTTTACTAACTTTATTCATGGCTACTAAGTAGAAAATATATCATTTCATTCTTGCTATATCTGATTTTAAAGCTGTGGCATAGATTTTGGTACCCTGAGGTGGTACTATCATGTGATGTTTCTCTTCAAGTACTATGTTCTTGACCTCTAAATTCTAGCCTTGCTTAATCTAATCATCTGATCTCAATCTCTACATTCTGCCTTTGCCTTTAATTTACCTCTTTATTATTATATTGTTTCTCATTGTTCACTTGTTTTTCAATCTAGGGCTATAACTTAAATAGGTTGAACTCCACTGCCTACTCTTGCAGACTTGGGCTGACTTCCCATCCTTGCCCATACTGTGGGGCAGCTGTGGTGGGGTGAAAGGCAACAAATTTTGAGGTAGAAGGTATGAGTTGTAGGATCAATTTTAATTTCTGCTATGTGTGCAACCTTGCACAAGGCATAATCTTTCTAAATCTCTGTGTTCTCTAAGGTTGTAACCCACCTCAGTACCTTATGTGTGGAGTCTTTTTATTGATACTTCTATTGAACATAATCTGCTGATGTGTTTCCATGATAGTCTTGGCTATTCAATATTAAATGTCCTACTTCCTTAAGTACTAAGTGTAACAGTTGATATCACTGACATTTCACTTTCATTCTCCTTGTTTTATTTTTATTGTGAAGGTATATCCTCATTCATTCAAACGTAAGTTTTGGCTTGTGATTATCTTTCACATTTTTTAGAGCAATATTTGTGAAACCATGGATAAGTCAAACATTTGTGTTTTTTCCAATACGAGTTCCATTGCGGAACCAATGTAGTATAGACAGGTAATATCCAAGAGATAAACACTCTTGTGGCCAGTGAATGTACACTATGTACAATACATACAGAACATACAGTACATCAATGGTTTAAGAAGTTCCATTCTGATGATTTTAATCTTGTAAATAAGCCATGTGGGCAACCTGAACCCTTGAACCAGTGTTCAAGGTAGGGGTGATTGGACATCTGTGACAGATGTTAGGATAAGGATGAAGAAGTCAAAGATGTCTTCTTCACCTTCCTCATAATGAGGAGCTGAAAGCAATAGTAGAATTGAATCCATCTCAACCTATACATGAATTAGGAGCAAGATGTGACATTACTATTCCAACAGTATTGGACCATTTGAAAGAAATTGCAAGGTAAACCTGGATAGATGGGTTCTGTATGAGTTAAATGAACATCAGAAGAGAAATCATCTCAAAGCTTGTCTTTCTTTGGTGTCACAACACAAATTCAAACCATTTCCATACCATGACCTCTTCTACCATGTGATGAAAAATGGATTATTTTTGAAAATACAAGTGTTGGACACAATGGTTGAATAAAGATGAAGGGTCAAAACAGAGCCCAAAGCTGAATATTCATTAAGAACAACTTATTGTGTGTGTTTGCTGGTATGTGTTTTATCCACTATAGCTTCATGAAAACTGGTCAGTGGATTATAGTGGATGTCTGCTGGTTTGGGTAAAGTGATTAGGGTGCTTGCAGTTAAGCAGCAGAGATTGGTCAGTAATGATAGGCCAGTCCTCTTGGAAGACAGCACTCAACCACATGGTGCACAACACTGCTCAAACTATAGAAGCTGGACTTTGAAACTCTCTGCCATCAGATATATTCACCTGACTTTGCACAGCTGACTACCACTCTTTGGACCACTTCTTACAAGGAAAAGTATTTAATTCTCAATAAGCTTTTTATGATTTCATTGCCACTCATTCTTCAGGCTTCTTCACTGCTGGTATATATAGACTACTATTGAGAGAACAAAACTGTGTCAATACTTTAGGCTCATACTTTGATTCAGTGTACTGCTTCTTGTTTGAGACATGTAAGATGAACTAAACTTCCAATTCAAAATTGGGCAATTCATATTTTTTGACATAATATATTTTGCATCATGTATACATCTACTGTTAGAGATGCTGGATCTCAAAAATATAGCTGGTACAGAGGAAGGAAGGAATTGAGCACATATGGAACAGGATACAGACCTACATAAAATATGGGGATGATTCCCAAGGTGAGGGCTAGAGTGGGTATTTGACTTTTGAATATCATAATGCCTATACCGTACAAAAGCGGATAATGAACTCACAGCAGGGGTCAACCAATATGTATGCCTTTGTGCCAGCGCACAAAAGTGGTAATACTTACAGTCCTGTTGGTCACAGCTTAACCCTGTGTTATTTGTTAAGAGGATCATTATCTCTATGAAGCCACGTAGTCACAAACTGGTAGGAGAGAAAGGTCGGTCTAAGGGGATGAAAGAAAATTAGAATACGTTTCAGTTGGGCTCAGGCAATATCTTAAGTTCCCCTTAATTTCCCCAAAAGCCAAAAGAGAAGTCTAATTTTCTGTATTAGGCCAATATAAGAGGTATGTTATAAAATTTTGACCAAACAATGACACTGTCTTATGTGTATATCTGTGCCAGGGCACAGATCTGATTCATTCTGGATCTGAATCAAATATTATCTTCCAGCAAAACTAAGTGGCTTTAAGGAATTTTCTTTTTCTTCTGTATTTTCCCAACATTAAGGTAAAATACCTACAATAGATTTAACATCATCATATTTCCATTTTTTTCAAGTCTATCTTCCCTTTAGATCATGTTTTATTTATTTATTTTATTTTTTTATTTATTAAATCATAGCTGTGTACATTAGTGCAATCATCGGGTACAGTGTGTGGGCTTCATATACAATCTGAAATATTTTCATCCAACTGTTTGATGAGTGGAGCTGGAACACATTCTTCTTAGCAAAGCATCTCAAGAATGGAAGAAAAAGTATCCAATGTATACAGCCCTACTATGAAGCTAATTTATAGCTTTCATATGTAGGCTATAACCCAATTATAGCACAAGAATATGGGGAAAGGGGTAAGGGAGGGAAGGGGGAAGGTGAAGGTGAGTGGAGAGAGGGTAAATGGTGGGATCACACTTATGGTGCATCTTAGATGATGGATTTTTAAGGACAGGCATAAAAGGGCTTGAAGCTCTGTATCTTCAGTGCTTAGGACAATGCCTAGCATAGGTACAGAATAAATGCTTACTGGGTAAATAGACAAATGGATGGATTAACAAAGCTCTATCCCAGGGCTATGAGAGATACTTCCCAGTACAGCTGAACTATCTTGGAAATGCATGCCTTCACCACATGATTAACCAGCGTTCAAGACAGGGATGATTGGATATCTGTGAGAGATGATGGCGTAAGGTTGAAGAAGTCAAAAACGTCTTCTTTACCTTCCTTATCTTCCTTCTGAAATATTTAGACCCAAATCTTCACCCAATGAAGGGTGCCATACACTGGAATGCCCCTGATTCCTTCAATTGTGCTGTTAAGAAAGTAAATGTGAACCTATGCCCTACCAACAGAGGCTTCATCTTGCCAGAGGAAGCTAACCCATGATGCTTTATGAATGTGAATATTCCACTGTAGGGCTCTCAAAAAAGAAATGAACAGGAAGAAAATAAAGGGCTTTTAAATTATTTTTCCTAGCATTAGATCTTGCCACCGAAGACCTTAATGAAGAGACTGAAGCCTATTCCTTCCCATGTATTTTGCCTGCTCCAGAAGCACTGTGGGCTATGGAGATCCTATCAGTTTTGTAAATAATTAGAATGCTCTCGTGCTGAGGGAAGTGTTCAGTGGCTGCATTAGTTTGGAGGCAATTTGGTTTAATCATGCTGTTGATGATCCTGAACTGTTAGCAGTCCCAGACTTCAGTGCTACAAATGCAGAGAAGCATTTTCCCCCAAACTTAACTTGTAACAAATAATTTTTTTCAGAATTTTTTATTCTTAAAATCCAAAAGTTAGGAACTTTGCTCAAGTAGGATTTTTTTTTTTTTTTTTTTTGCTTAATCTTAACACCCTCCTATTTAAGAGTGCTGAATTATCAAGTAAGCCAAGAGAAGATTATACTAAAAATGGGACTCTCGGAATTGTGAAATTTTTCAGAAGAGATTTTACAGGAACCTCAGGGGATTTTATTCAAAACTTAACTTTAACAAATTTCAGTAATACTCTCTGGTTTTGGAAAACTGTCTTTCAAAGTTTCTTTTTCTTCTTCTTTAATGTGCATAAAGATACTTCCCTTCTATAATAGAAAAAAAAAAGGTAGAGTAAAATGGGGATCTTAGGTATCTGAATCCTTGGTGAGTGCTCGTAGTTTGAGTTTATAAAGGGTTTATGATAACAGTTGTTTTGGAAAGTACATGTTTAGGCATAGGATGCTACAAAACTCATTCATTTGTTAAAAATGTGGTGAGGATCCACTTTGTACCAGGCTTGTCAAATTTTCCAGACACCCTTGGTAATAATTTGAAGTAGAGCCAGTCAGTCCAGCTTTGTGATTTTTCTCAAGTAGAACACATATGCCCATACATAGAGAAAGACAGCTGTGTCATTACTCAAGGCTGATGAGTAAGATGTGCAGGAAAATGAGAAGGCCATGAACTCCAGAATGGAACGCATGCAGGACGGAAGTGGCCACGCCTTGTCTCCGCTGCTGTCTCCAGACATTTGTGTGGCTCTTCCTCCCACCATCCCAGGCTGCACCCGAAGGGATGTTTTCAGGTAGCTCAACATAAAATAGCACCTGCCCACGTCCTCTCTCCCCCAGCCAATTTCAAATTTTTAGGCTCGGAGATTTGATCAGTTTTGTTTCTCTATTTCTTATACTTGGAGTGGTGATTGGCAGGTCATTTTGCTGAGTGAAAGTATCTGTTCTAAGTTGAAAGGTAAATAATCCTTACAGGATACCTGTCTCTAAGACTGGGGGATGCTGAATCTTGACTAACAGTAATTTTAGAACAAAGGCAAGGAACAGGAAGGGTGTAAGATAGCTGGGTGGACAGACATGCTTTTAGAATTAAAAAGGCGAGGATCAGAGATCTAGAGCTTTGGCAAGAGCTAAGACAGAGATCACGAGGGCTAGGCTAAGTTTGTCTAAAGTGCCAGGTCATTGGATTTTGTCAAGTCCAATAGGTATTAAACCATGATTCCAGGGACAAATTAAGATGTATCTTTTAAGTTACAGAGAATTATTGTAAAGGTTGATGAAGAGGAAACAGTGAAGTAGGTAAAAGAACTCTCAAGAAAGGTGAGGCCCCAGTGGCTCACTCCAGTAATCCTAGTACTCTAGGAGGCCAAGGTGGATAGATTGCTTGAGCTCACAAGTTCAAGACCAGCCTGAGCAAAAAGTGAGAACCCATCTATTTTAAAAATAGAAAAACTAAGGCAAGAGAATCTCTTGAGCCCAAGAGTTGGAGGTTGCTGTGAGCTGTGATGCCATGGGAACTCAACCCAGGGTCACCGCTTGAGACTGTCTCAAAAACAAAAAAACAAAACTGTCCAGAAAGGAGTACAGGAGGGTAACCAGCATTTGCTGAGAGCCTCCCTGTGATAGAGGTATTTTTGTTTATTATTGTTCAGATTTCCAGAGGAGGAATCTAACTCTCAGAGGGCCAACTGCCCAGAGTTAGAGAACTCATGATCACTGTGCAAGATTGTTCACCTACCCGCCTCTGCCCTCCCACTCCCACATCCTCCACACTTCCACATTTTCTGCTTTTCCTCCTTTTAACTTACTCCTGTTATCCTAAACATTGAAATAGTTTAAAAGTTCAAAAAAGCCACTTCAAACCATTTTTCTCCCTTCTCTTCTAGTTAGGAGGGAATATTTAAGAAAGCTAAAAAGACCATAAGGTAAACTGCTTTTCAGAGTCAGCAGGGTATTTAGCTAGTATTTTCTGTGCATAACGGAGGAGAAAGCCTCTGAGAGCAAATCACAATAATACAAGGAAAATGGTGTCAACATTTGTTTGGAGAAATAGATGCTTTATAACTTAACGTTCTAGAATTTAGCCAGGGAAAATTACATCGCCATTAACTTAGAATACTGCAGTTCCTAAAGATTTAGCTACTGCCTGCTAAATGCCCCATGTGACAAATTTAGGAGTTACAGGGATAAGAAAGTTGTTCAGGAAATCTCTAGGAGGTTTAGGAAGAATGGAAATGATTTTGACATAAAAGAGAATTTTACCTGAACTTGTAGCAACTGTATAATTGCTATAAGTTCAGGTTGTAAGTATATATATATACACATATATATATATATATTTTTTTTTTTGGTAAACTGGCTACAGGGAAATTGAGAGGATTTTTTTAAAATGTGGAGCTCATTTATTAGAAAAGAAAAATAAAGCAGTATATTCCATTACACAGATGATCATAAGCATGAAATAATGGTGACATGCATCAGCTGACATCGGGCGTTTACTAAAGGTTATTGTACTCTGGTTTGTGCCTGGGCATGCTTCTAGACTACCAGCAATTCCTGAGGAACGCGGAGTTCTGCAGAATGCACATAGCCATCACTTTTTAATTACCTTTATAATAGCCACTGGCTCCACTTCTTTTACTTTTCTAAAATAAACTTTGTGTTTTCATTGCTCCTTTCTGGGCTTGGTTCTATAATAACAGAATAGCAGCTCTCAGAAACTTTCACTTTATTAACATTAGTAACTGTCGACGGGAAAGTGAAGTAGAACCATGACCAACTGAGGCGAACGCATCTACCCATTGAAAAAGGGTGAGATCACACTTGAGGTGCATCTTTGAAGGGTCAGGAGAAAACTACTAAATGCAGAACACAAATGTTTTCACACAGTAAATGAGAAAATCTCACGAATGTTGTGTCGAACAGGTGGATGAAAATATCTCAGATTGTATATGAAGCCCACACACTGTACTCCATGATTGAACTAATGTACACAGCTATGATTCAATAAAAAAAAAGAAAAACACATACTGGTCGGTGTGTCTGTAATTGACACTCCTTTAGGCTCTGAGGATACAAAAAAGAAAAAGAGCAGCAAAGGCCTGTGCCGTCATGGAGCTTCTATCTAGCGGGGGGAGCAGACAATAAACCCATGACGCACTGTGCACGCATGCGTGTGCCCACACGCTGCAATTCAGATGAGATAAGAGTTATGAAGAAAACAAAATGGGCTAAGGAATGAGAAGGTGCCAGGGTAGCAGGGAGTGACAGGGATACTAGTCTAGGTAGTTTAGTCAGAGTTGTCTTTCTGAAAAGATGACGTGTGAGCAAGATTAACTGAGGAAATGAGAGAACAAAAGTGAATTATTGGGCTTATTAAGAAATGTATTAGACACCAATTTTATAGAAGTATTCTTTGTGGGTTATTTCAAGCAATATAATACAGCAATGTTAAATATTATACTCATTTTAAATCTGGGAATTTGATATTTAGACAGACTAGTTTACCCATGACCATGAAATTTCTAATGGAGTCAGGATTAAAACTCAGATCGGCCTGAATTTAGAAATCATGTTCTTCCCATTTTACTGGGCTATCTCTGGGATCAAATAAATTCATTCTTTAATACTGTTTTTCTCTCTCAAAAATAGCTTTGTGGAGAATGAAATTTTCTACACAATTGCTCCTTCTGCCTCTGTATAGAAGCTGTATCAGGAGTCTGTCTTACAGCATCTATTGAATTTCCTCCTGTTCATCAAGTCTTGCTGGGCAATGGAGGCAGAGGTGACAAGGAGTTGCTAAATTCAAGACACTCCCAGTCTGGGGAAGGGGAGAGGCAAAGGGACAATTTTAAGGCACTGTGATAGTTGCTAAAATGGGGCACTGTGGGAACAGAAAGGAACTACAGACTTAAAGATGAAAAAGGAAAGGATGAGAGAGCCTGGCTAGTAGGGGTGATAAGTTTTTTTTTTTTTTTTTTGGCAGTTTTTGGCTGGGGCCATGTTCGAACCCGCCACCTCCAGAGTATGGGGCTGGCACCCTACTCCTTGAGCCACAGGTGCTGCCCAGTACAGGTGATAATTGTCTGGTTCTTGCAGGAGTTAGAACCAGAAATTTCTGGGCTGCTATGACAAAATGCCCACAAACTGAGCAGCCTAAAATAATGGAATTTTATGCTGCCCCAGTTCTCGAGGCCAGAAACCCCAAATTGGTGGCTGGGCTGAAATTGAGGTGGCAGCAGGCCGCATACCCTTGGGAGACACAAGGGGAGAGTCCAGTTCCTTGCCTCTTCCAGCCTCTGGCAGCTGCCAGGATTCCTTGGCTTAGGGCTCCATCGCATCAGTCACTCTCTTTCCCTTCAATGGCCTTGTCCTCTATTTGTGTGGGATTTCTTTCTGCCTCCCTCTTTTAAGGAGACCTGCAGTTGCATTTACGGCCTACCCGGATAAGCCAGAAAAGTCTCCTCACCTCAGGATCCTTATTCACATCTGCTAAGACTGCCCCTTCTCTTTTTTCTTCTTTCTTTCTTTTTAAAATTTAATTAAATTAATTTATTTTTTGCTACATTAGGTAACATTTACAGGATCTAGAGATTAGGATATGGGCATTTATGGAAGGAGCATATTTCAGCCTGCTGGGAGAGATAAAATACCATGTAGAGGGTAAAATAAAGCAGATGTTGGAGGCCTTGGTCACCAAGCATTGTGTTCCAACTTAAATGTTGCAGGGGCCAATGGAGGCCATTGAACAGTATTGGCTTTTCACTGAGCGGTGGGCAGGCCATTCACCGTTCATTTATTCCTTCATTATGTGTTTGGATAAACCCTGCTAGAAACTAGTAAAATGTCATAGTGGGACAACATCTACAGTCCCTGCCCCCACAGAGCATGCAATCTAGTGGTGGAAATAGGCCTTTAAAAAATCATCATAATAAAAAAAAACACAGATGAATAATATGATTAGACGCTGTGATGAATGCTAGGAAGAAAAATACAGGATCTCATTAGGAGTGACGAAAGTCAGGAGAAAGCCAGCACAAAAATCCATCCTAACCACACGGGCTATGGATACATACCTGAAATAAAGTATTCAGGTAATTCTTCCTTCCTGAAATACCTCTCTTCCCAAGCAAGTTTCATTGGTTTTCTTGTTTTTAATCCCCCCCCACTGGAACCTATTTATTCTCCATGTCGTATTTGTTGGGACTATTTTGCATGGTGTCCTTGAGGATGTGGTGTTTGAACCAAGATCTAATGGCTGTGTCATAGTTATCCAGCCAAAAGGTGGAGAGAAGCAGACATGAGCATTCTGGGCAGACGTGAAAACTAGGATGAAAAGAAGAGCGCATGGGGGCCCAGAGTGAATACCAAGGCGAGTTCTGCACAGAGACGGAGCCAGCCTGGTACGAGGTGCACCAGGAGGATTTGGTAGAAGCCAGGTGAGGAATGGCCTTCTAGGCTATGCTCAGATGCTGTTCCTTGTTATTATATAAGCAGAAGAAAATACAGGATTGTGATTAGTTTATCGTTTTGTTCTTTTCTGCTTTTTAAATTTTAGAGTACAATTTGCTCTTTTTGGCACACAGCTGGACAAATGTGTATAGTCACAACAATTACATCCACGATCAAGATACTGCTCAGTTCCAATTCCTGCTCAGGATCACCTCATGTCACCCCTCTGTGGCCAGTTATTCCCCCTTCTCATGACACATATTGATTAAAAAGAGGGATCTGGCAACCAGGCAAACAGATCACTTGAAGGGGTAAAACAGAAATTTAAAAAAAATACGTGATGACAACACAGTGGCAGCAGAAAACTTGGGTGAGATATTTAACCTCCAGAGTTGAGAAAACTTGATGGCATAAAAATACATGTTTTCATCTGGGGAGGGAGTAGGAAGAGTATGGGAGATTTTCCCGTCTGTGGTTTGGGGAGCTGTAAGCCTTGTGGGCTTTCACAGACTGGGGAGAGCAGCCATTGTGATGATGAGGAGGCATCGAGATCAGCCTGCGGTGCTAACGAGACCTCAAGGCTGAGGGGTGGCTGGGAAGATCTTGCATCTCTTGCTCATTAGAGAGGTTTAAACTAAAGATTCGAAGTAGAGAGATGGGCAATTTTATAATGAACCTTAATCCTTTGCTTTTCTCACTAAAACAGTGTTTGCAAAATTTAAAACAAAACCAGTATCCATTGTGTGCTATTGTTCTAAGGCTACATGTATTTAATCCTGGAAACAATTATAAAGTAAAAACAAAAACAAAAACAAACAAAAAAAAACACTTTTATTTTATAGATGAGAAGCCAAGGCAAAAGAGAATGAAGTACAGGCAAAGTTTTACAAGTAGTAAGACTCAGAACTGATCATCCAAGTGCAACTTCTTAAACTCAATTACTAAAGACTTGTTCAAATGCATCTTTTGGGGTAGTTAAGGCAGTAATACTTAGTATAAGAAAGTAATCATAAATGTCTATGAGGCTTTTAAAAACATAAATGCAATGTATGTTCATGACACCTTCTATCTTACTTGCCATATCAAGGCAGGGAAGCAAGAGGTAGAAGTTTGTTTTTTTTTTAATTTTGTTTATAGCTTGTTTTGCATGTCCCTCCTTTTTTGACAGTCACACACTACTCCTCACACATTCTTGAATACTGACAACCGCTGGGTTTGTAGTTAGTGCTCTGAGCTTATTGATTTATTGTGGATATTAATGGATCATACACGTATACTGCAAGTATGTGAACAATTATCCTGGATTGGACTGGAAAGCACTCCCAGTATATGCTGTGAGGGGTATATATGGCACTGATGGCTAAGAAAAGATGGCATTCTCCTCGTGTAAGGCCACTAACAAGGACCCCAGGTTGGCCACAGATATAATAGAATTGCAGACAGAGTCTCAGAGGAAGATGCAAAATTGGGATTGTTTTTAGTATCATCTCTGGGTCATATGGACAGAGTTCTAACAGTTTATCTGCGCTACAACACGTTGCATAGACTGTATGTCCGTTTTCCTGTATGCATATTCTTATAATTCATACTGAACATTTTAAAATACTGCATTAGGGCAGCACCTGTGGCTCAAAGGAGTAAGGGGCCGGCCCCATATGCCGGGAGGTGGCGGGTTCAAACCCAGCCCCGGCCAAAAAAAAAAATAATAAAATAAAATACTGCATTATAAGGTGTCCTAAAAGTTGCCATACAAAGAGAAAATAGAAAATAGTACCTAATTGTGTCTTTATTTGCAAAATACTCATTATAAAGTTTTATAAAGTACTGGCCAACATGTAGAGAATATTGACTATTTTGTAAGTAAAGGTACATTTAGCTACAATTTCTCACTTTCCCTTTTTATGGTGACTTTTGGGATACCCAATGGAAAAATAGATTTAAAGAAATACTCTTATTTTTAAAATAGAGTTTCTAAAAATGAGTGACCAAATTTCTAAGTCATCTACCCTGTAAATCTGTGTTCACAGAATGCATTTGGATGTACATAATATTTTCTTCTTCCATATTTATGTTTGTGTGTATGAACCTTCAAATTTTAATTTATAGGAAACTCTGATAATATTTTATCCCTCAGTCTTGTTTGGTAATTCAAAAAGCCAAGAGTCTCTCCCAAATATTCTAAAGAGGCAAGGGTAAAATACAAATATTTATTTTGCATTTTTTTCTGTCATTGAAAAAGGAAAAAAAGCATCAACAAATAATAAAACAAAAAGCAAATAGCAAGGAAAATAAAACATGTCAATGATGTTGAATTCTGTTGGGAGACCTATGTTAAACTTAGGATAAACCTCTTATTTTAACCTATGAATTTAGCTCTTTTTCAATATTACAAATACCTTCTCCAGTATTTCAGAAGAAACACAGGCTTTACTATTGAATTGTGCCTGTATGCCTATTCAGTATTTGCCTGTGCTGAAAACATGGTTAAATTGGTAAATAGATATTGGAGGTAAATTTTAGTAATGTAGTTTGAATATCAAAATGGATTTATAATCTTCTCTTATTCCAAACACTGAATAATGTTTTGGCTATAATATTCTGACTTGCTGTTCAAATTCTAGGGGTTTATGGCCCAGACATCCTGGGTGGTTTGGGGAGTATGGGTAATAATCATACTCCTTCCCTAGAGGGAGCTACATGCAACATGCCAGAAGTATGATCTCAAGAATTTTAATTTTATGTTCTTCTTTCTTTTGTTTATTTCCATTTTAGCCTGTAAAATGATGAGATAAAGAAATGGGCAGTCATCTAAGGCAACCTCTTGCCCAAGAGAATCATGGGTTTTGAGCTTCCTGGGCCTTTGTGATACAGGTTTTATTTTTTCAATAATTTACAACATCTCAACTGCTGATTTTGGGAAAAAACACACACACAAACAAAACCAAGATAGAATAAGCAAAAGAAAGAGAAGCAAGTTGTATCAGATCAAAAATCTTGGCAGTGATTTTACACTATCAAAACCTATAGAGAAATTACATGGGTTATGCTTATAATGTAACATAAAACAAGATTCAAATGGGTGCTTGTTTTATCATTTCAACTGTTTTTCACAATTTTCAAATTATAAGCATGGGGGGGAAAGCTGGAAGAAGAAAAAAAAACCCAAAATGTTAACAGTTGTTCTATTTTGGCAGAAAATATGTATTTTTCCTTTATATTTTTTTTAAACCCTGCATCTTCTAATTTTTTTAAGGAGCTTGGCCAATTTTATAATATAAAAATATACAATTTAGATAGTAGTGATGATCTGGTTGGTAATCCATGAGTCTAATCAGGGTTCAGGATAGAAAATTTGGAAAAGAACAAACATTTAGGCTCTATCTTCAGGTTACATTGGATTCTTTCCATTCATTCCTGAATTTTCATCCTTATCACTGTCCCTGTTCTTCCCTCCCTTCCTTCCCCTCGGTAACCCACCCTAAAACTTCAAAGATGTCTTTCTGCAAAAATCTTCCCCGTATTTCTCATGAACATCTAGGTCTTTCTGAATCTCCACTCAAGAGCAACTTAGCTTTCCTCACCCAGCTGCTCTCGCCAGGGCATTTGCAGCTAGGTGATAAGCTGACATTAATGTACCATACTGTAGGACTCCCTTACATGGTATCCTGGGGAAATTTAAGACTCTATAAGAGATCTCTGGGGAAATGTCTTTTGATAAATGGTGGATTTTAACCTAAATCCAAATTTACAGAGATCAGGATCTGAATACCACTTCTGTCTGTTCATACCAATATACCCTTGGACAAGTTCCTTAACCATTCTTGTCTAAACCTCAATGTTCTCATAATTGCAGTAGAGAAACTAACACTTATCAGTTTTTTAGGATTAGTATATAGATATAATTCACACAAACTAAATGAACTATGAGGACAATATGTCTATTCCTCACAAAACTGGTAAGATAGGCATTGTGATAAAGATGACGGAAATACTAGATCATTACAACCCAACCCCAGCCTGTGACCTACCAGAAACCAATGGACCCAGTCACTTCCCCAGTTTAGTGAATTTGAATGAATTAAGTTTACGTTAACGTTTATAGAAACTTACTGCATGAGTATAGCAGGTCACACTTACATATGCTCACCTTTTATACATTATATTTTGCCTGTTGATCAGCCAATAAAATCAATGTTATAAATTTGATCTACAGAAGGGCAGAGTGGTGATAAGCCCATGGTTCCTTCAAAAAAACATTTTAGAGGAGACTTTACCTCTTTTGTGTTTACATGGATGGAGCTGGAACATATTCTTCTTAGCAAAGTATCTCAAGAATGGAAGAAAAAGTATCCAATGTACTCAGCCCTACTATGAAGCTAATCTATAGCTTTCATATGAAGGCTAAAA